>JAEPRC010000347.1:0-40825 GCA_016758945.1 Mucor plumbeus
AATAAGCTGCGAGACTATTTTTTTAAAAAAATTCATAGTTTCTGCAGATTGATGCTGAGGCTGCATCTAATTTGTGCAGAAACTATGCAGCAAGATGCGGATACTGCACTTTTTACCGCGGTGGTGAACATTGTAAAAAGTATTCTAACATACACACTCTGATCTCCTGTATGCTCTTAGAGTACATCCATGTTGAGAGTTATTTAGAAAATAGATCTTATTTTTATAGAAAAGGAATAAAGAGACTAGTAAGTGATTCAATCACGGAGAACGTAGGGTCTTTGTTATGAAATGAAAAGAGGACCCAGAGCCATTAGGTCTCGGTTCCTGAAGATATTTATACTACAATTTCTATTGAATGTCAGTTCGAAGAGGAATTGCAATTAAATAAAAGGGCGAAAACCGACACATGTGCTCAAATGAGATGGTCAATAGGCTCATAAGATCATCGATGCGCTCATATGAGAGTATTTCAGATATTGACCGAAAAGTTAATCAATGTAAAGTTAAATCAATCCACTTTTGACATACCATTAAATTGCATTTTCGATATAGATTTACGTAACTTAATCGTACTACGTACTACCATTTGAACCTCAATTTAAGGGCGCCCGTGGTTTCTTTTAAAAAGCCCCTTATATCGAGGACCTCCCTTAAATTAAATTGAAAACACAGATCAACTTCAATTTTAAGAAAGGAATAAAGGCATCTTAGATAATCACACCACATCCTTAATTCATGATAGAAAACCCTCTTTTTTATAATCGAGGTTTCCGTTATATTGAGGGACCTTATATTGAGGCTTGATTGTATAATACCTTGGGCGCTGCTAAATACGTATGAGTTTGTCACATTATCCTACCTATTTCTAAATTTATTTTATACCCAGCGAGAGACTCAAAAGCAAGTAAATTCGCTACTATAGTATTTTTTTTCTTAAAACTGCATCTGATTTACCATCCTCGCTCAACTTTGTTTTTTATTAAATAACAAGAAAAAATTATATGTTGATGTACCTGAGATGTTCAACCTACATCCAAAAACGCATTTCCCAGAATATCCTATCCCTAGTAGATGATATAATCTTTTTAGTGCTAATGTTTTAGATTTCTATCGTTAAATTTACTAGTAAAAATCAAAACTTTGATATATTTACTATCTCCACGAACAATCAGGCTATACTAACGCTTTCTAATAATAAAACTTATTTGTTTTGTAGTACTCTATAACAGATTTAAGTATAAAATAATTCTTGGTAGTAATTTTTTTCATAACTTAACATTTCTTGTAGTTAATTCCAGAATATTCGTTAAATTAAGCTGAAGTTATTTTTTACTTATGTCATAAAAGCTTGCTGAGCTCTGTCGGGTGCAATTTAGTTTTTTTCAAAATATTGATTTTTTGTAGAGATATCCTCGAAAATGTGTAAAAAAAGAATACCCTCGTTCCAAATTTTGGATTTGAAAAAAATTAAAAAAATCTTGTTTTCGTTACAAAAAATGTAGCCAAAACTTCTATCAATAGCTCAATAATCTATAAGCAGTTTTGTTGCACATTATATCAATTATTTAAATTTAAAATTTGTTTATAAAAAAAGGTATGTATCTTCCAAAAACCTCCAAAATTTTAATCATATTTTGCTCAAAATTTAATTTGAAACATTTGTTCAAATTTTAATTAGGTAAATGTAGAATTTTGAATTGCGCAAGGTCTAGAGATAGAATATAAGCGCAAGAAAAAAAATGTATAATTAAATAAAGGAACTGGTTAAATTAAATCACACGCAGGAACTGAAGAGAATCTTTATTTAATATCAATAATTTGTCCTATTTATATACAAATTCTATATATTGTAACAATTCATTAGATCAGTATTTATCCACTATCATAACATAGCATATATTTGATTCCTGCATATTATATAATATATCTGACATCTATCAAATATATCCCTCACTCTAGGGCCATTCTTTATTAGGAACAAATTAAGAATGTTGACATAAATTAATTAGTTCTCCTATTCCCAATTCCCAATATGGATTACAAATCTAAAGGTTCATTATCTTCCAAATTATCATAATAAGCTGTGGACGCAACAAATTTAAAATTGTACAAAAAATATTTTTAGTACACTAGCTTGACTTACTTTACAGCTTAGGAGGCATTGAAAAATTTTGCTTCTGAATTATTTTTGAATCAATTTGTTAAATAATTTTAAGGATCAGCTATGATAAATTTTAAGCAGTAAAACGAACTATTATTTTGATTATCTCAAGAAAAAAATCGATATCTTTTGCTGAACGTTGCGCCAAGAGATTATACTATATACTAATCTCCAAGCTAAAGATATGTATTAAATCATATAATAAAAATAAAAAAAAACGTTATAAAATGAAACAGCACACTAAAACTAAAGAACTTTATTATAATATGGAAAATATCTCTTTTATATCCAAACTTTTCTAATTATGATTCCATGACTAATATAAATAATTATATATTATTTACATATCTAATCAAATCTAAGCGACATACTAGTTCCACATTCCGCAATATTAACTGCTGAGCTTTATAGCATATTACATAACGATAATAGTCGAACTTGTCGTAACAAACTGTGCCATAATCTTAATCAAAAGAACGTATACAGAACTCTGTGCACAACACTGAATGTAATGATTTGATCCGTTTCATTCTTACTACAGTATCAAGTATTACATAATTAACCTTTAACCCATATAAATATCGATAATCCACGCAGACTAAATGAACATTAGTGAATTTATCTGTTTCTTTCTTTCCCTTATATATTTATAATCCCATCCAAATAAATATATTTTATTACTCAATTATCATTGATATTTATAACCAATTGTTAAATAATCCAATATAATCCAATCATAGATATTGATTGTATAGTAGTAATAGCAATTACAATTAGTAACACCAACCTCTTCCCCTCAAATCATAGAATCAAAGTCAATTTTATAATTCACATATTATATATCCCAATTGACAGCTCCTTGATTTTATAATTTATTACATTGAAGTAGGAAAAAAAAAAGAGCTTAACTTTTTTCAAACTTAAACATTTTATAAAGCACTTTAAAACAAGTAAGTTCTATTACTAAAAATTGTTAGAATAGCCTTTTTTTTTTTTTTTTTTTTTTGCAGAGATAATGAGGATTGAAGTTAATAATTTTTAGCACTGAAGCATTTGTAAAAGTCTGAAACATTAGCACTAAGCAAGTTATATCAACTGTTAGGATTGAGGTATTTTCGGAAACGCATTTTTGGATTAAACGTAAACATCTCAGGTACATCTGCATATGTTTTTGTTTTGTTGTTATTTATTGAAAAAAAAAGTTTAGTATGGATGAAAATTTAGATCATGTTTTTAGTGTTACATCCACAGTTTAATAGGAAATATTCTGGATTGCTGTGTAATATGTTATAAAGCTCAGCTAGTATTGTGGAATGCGAGATTATTGTATCACATAGGTTTGATTAGATATGTAAATATACACTTATTTAGATTAGTCTTAATTAAAGAAGTTTGGATATAAAAGAGATGTTTTCCATCTTATAATAAAGTTCTTTAGTTTTAGTGTGCTGTTTCATTTTATAACGTTTTTTATTTTATTTTTATTATATGATTTAATACATATTTTCAGCTTGGAGATTAGTATAATCTCTTGGTGCAGCATTTAGGAGAAAAAAGCCGGAATTTGAGCCTTTTGTAAGATACAGAGCGTTTGAACAATTTACTGTAATCTGCGGCCAATTTGTATGAGTTCATAGTATTTAAAGTATACTCACAAAATATTTTTATCTTATTTTGCGAATTGTTAATACAGAACAGTTTATCTTGGTAACTGACGATTAAGGATTTCACCGTTTTCATACAAAAAAGAAATAACGCTAATTCTTGTAAAAGCTCATGGATAGCACATTTATATACAATAGCTTTAGTTGTATCCGCTGTGAAACTGCTGGATTGAACAAAAATATTACTGATTTATGAAATCTTATCAGGCATTAGCGAACCAAAGACTGAATTCGAATAGGTCTGGATGATATATCTAACAAAACAGTAACATTAAGTGCCTAATTAAAAAGAATTATTTTGAATGGCCTTTGTAAATGAGCATGAAACAACCGCAACAAGGTTAGTGAAGAGTATCGAAATCAATTTTATAACATTGTCGTTACGACGTAAATGCATATACATCTAAAACTAATGCTCTTCAATTTGATGTATATCTCGGTTGTCCTAGTCTACTTTCACGATAGACATCATACATACATATATACTATGTACGAGAATCAGATGATGATATCATTTACAATTTGCGTACATCCATAGTATGCAAATTTGCATGCCAAGATGTTTCTAATGGCTTTCTGGTATCTTCTGAATTATGCTAAATTTAAGCATTATATAAAACTTTACATTTCGATGTTTATATCAAATAGGACGATTTATAATAATTAATGACTGACGTAAACAAATGCTGATAATATTAATCTTTGTAGCTACAGTAGACAAAAATAGGAGATTTCCTACTAAAATTTTAGTCGTGTATTAGGGCCATGCCAGTAACAGATCAATAAATATAGTAGTACATTAATTCTGAATGCATCGGTAGCACATTTTAATTTGCTATATAAAGCCTAAAAAATCATAGTTACATCATTAATTTTGGCAATGTATTATTGAATTCAAGTGGAAAAGTAAAAGATGTAAACTGAGATACTCATGGTAACCCACAACTTGACTTTTAATGAAGCAGTACTATGGGATGGCGTACAAAGTTTTCAATCGGTATAAACTTTTGAGTACGCGCTCTATGTCAAATTCCAGGTTTCGGCTACTTTTACCCGTTATCCTGTGCCGAATGAGTTGCCAGAGTCAACATGAACTGTCCTAGTACCCATTTTTTAGTTAGTTGGTTTTTTCACCAACATTAAAGAGGGTCGGTAGAGTCGTAAATATACCTTTTATAAATTAGAAAAATTAAAAAAGAAAAACAACATGACGAACAAATACGAAATACGACGATCCTCATTAGTTTCGACTGATATACTATATTTGTAAATATGATTTTCTTTTCGTCTTGTTGAGCATGATGATAATATGATGATGAAAATGATACAAATTTTTTTTTTTTTTTAGTGTTAAAATTTATAAAACTTAAAAAGATACAAGGGCTATCTATTCTCATTTAGTGTTTCGGAATTGGAGACTCATAAGCTACTTTCGTTTATCAATTTTACGACGTTATACTTACTTTGAATGCTGTTTGATTTTCACACAACTCTGACGTATTAATGATTTTGAGCAAAGTCTACAAAATTAGAATTTTAATACTACCCTCAAGTTTAAATGAAAGAGCTTCGAAACCAAAATGTTGGAAAAAAAGTGATGTGATGGTCAGCTCACACCATCTCCGCATAAAAAGATAAATGAATTCTACAAATGTTGCAATATTTATGCGGGTCCATCATCATCAAAATCTATAAAGCGTTCATTTTTTGGGGGTTCTATTTTGTTTTTTCTCTTTTACCTTCTTTCTCTTAACAATCTTTTGTCTATTATATCCAAATGCCACCTTATTTATATCCATCATTTGAAGAAATTGAAGCTAAAGAATGGGCATCCAACACAATTAGTAATATTCTATCAGATGTTTTACCAGTAACGTTTGAATCAGACTTTTCAGATTCGAAAAGGCTTCAATTAGAAACTGAAACATCTAATACTAGTTATATTGAGAATGGATATCACGATAACAGTAACTTAAGAAGATCCTTTTCATTTTTAGAGGGTAGCCTTTTATCAAATCTATCTCAACAACAGCAACAAAAAGAGGCTAGAAATTCTCGTAGATCACAAAGTACCATTGTGCCAAGCACTAATAACGATGCATCCAAATCAACAATGACACAATCAGCGCCTACAACTCCAACAAACAATTCATCGCCTCAGCCTTTCTTTTCTAGCCGCATGAGACATACTTGGCACATGGATCGTGCATCAGTAAAGCAGCTATTTAATACATCTGATATTCATGATAATCATAAAAAGTCTTCTAAAGAACAAAAGGGTATAACTATTTGGAAAAATACATGTCAAGAATACATGATGCATCCGCCACCTTCATTACAAATTGAAACTAAACCACAAACCAAAAGATCAATTCAATTATCCAAGTTTATTATGAGTGAATTGCTTAGCACAGAAGAAACTTATTTGGATCATTTACTTACTATTAAGAACGTAAGTTTTCAAAATAAACTTGTTTGGTTTATATTTAGCTGATTTTCTCCTTTATAGTTTTATATGGATCCACTAATTAACGCAGCCAAGAGCCATAAATCTCTTGTGAATCTCAAAGATATCGAAATCATATTTGCATTTATACCTCAATTAATTATTTTATCGACTACACTTGTTGTGCAACTAAACAACATCATCGTACAATACCTAGAAGATGATTCACAATTGAATCAAGTCTCTATTGGTAAAATTTTCTGTGATTTACAACCTTATTTTGATATCTATATTGCTTATTCTGTAAATTTCTCGAAATCAAGAAAATACCTTTCAAAGGCTAATTCAAATATTGTATATCGACAATTAGTTCAAGATACAATGAGAAAAAAAGAAACAAACAGAATGGTTTTATCAGATTATATGATTGCGCCTATTCAAAGAATTACGCGTTATTGCCTTTTATTAACAGGTAAATCCGAATTGCATGAATATTTGCTTATCATTTCGTTTATATTAATTACATTCATTGAAAATAGATCTTCAAAAGCATTCAAATAGATCTCATCCTGATTATGTATATTTGGCTAAATCACTAAAATCTCTTTCTGCACTTGCATTTGCTATGAATACTATACAATAATATATTATACCCTTCACTATCATTTCTTGCTTTTTATTTTGTATGTAACCCTTTCCCCCTTCACTGTCTTTCTTTGTTTCCTCTCCTTTTTTTTTTTCTGTCTCTTTTATGTATGTAATAAACTATTTCTTGTATATTATCATAAAAAAAAAATATACTATGCATCATTGTAGGACAAAAAGAGCAGATCATGTGGTATTGCTGTATACAGTAACTGTAAAAGCGCCAACATCTTATATACACATTTTTGCCTTTTTTTTCTTTTCCCCCTTTTTCTACCAGTGACTATATGGAAATGGATCTCACATTATTTCAACAACAACGGCCACATCAACAAACACAGCAGAAGCAGAAGCAGCAGCATTTCGTCATTGATGATGATAAAACTACAAAAAAGAGGATAGATTCAGCTATAGCAATGAAATCTAATAATCAATTACTTTACATTTCCCTTGAATATCCTTTAGATCATATATATCTACCAGGAGAGCAAATAACCGGTAAGTAAATGAAATCATAGTAAACCTTTTTTTTTTTAATGCAAATGTGTAGGTACTGTAAATATAAGTCAACTGTTATTATCAACAACATGGAAACAAACAACTGCGAGAATTGATGTTCATTTAGCTTGTTCATTTAGAGTATGTGGACCAACAGCTAATACAAAGAAACAATCTATTTTCAAAGTAATGACAAATCCAATATGGATATCGTTGTCAGATACCAACAAAGCAATATTTTCAATCACAATTCCATCTCATTTGCCTGCTTATAATACAAATGATAAGGTAATATTCCATGAAACCTTAATAAAAAGAAACTTGTTTCTGATAAAATATACATATGTATATATATAGTCCATCAATGGCAGAATTGAATATAAATTAAAAGCCGTTTACGAAATTGCAGATTTACCCTTGTCATTATATCCCAAAACCTCAATTCCCGTACTAATTAGTGCACAAATATCAACAGCAGATCCAGACTATACAACACCCATGCAGAATGAAAAGGAAATAATGATCATAATACCACGGGATGTAATTTTGAAAAAAACAATAGCAATGTTAAGAAAAGGAGATACGGGCCTAGTTTCTGCGAAAATTTGTATTCCACATTCATGCTTTTTACCGGGCGAATCCATTCCATTTACACTGAGTATTCAACATATTGCACCGATTAAGCAAGCCCAAGGTATTCATGTCCTTTTAGAGCGTATAACTACAATCACTACATCGACGGAAGAAAAAAGAAGTGTTACAACCATGAAAACTTTAAATTTACCATTATTATGTAATGTGGATGATCATGCAGCTACTGTAAATAGCAGCCAACAACTAAAAATACCAGAATTAATTTCACCAACAATAAAAACCAATAAATTTATACCATTTTCAATCGAATATCGACTTAAAGCCCTTGTTAATATGGATATGCATCAATTTATGGAGGAAATACCACAACGAAAGAGAGATCGTGCGTATAATATGATGTCGAAAATGATGATGGCAGCGGCTGTTACGGATCAACAAGGTGGAGGCCCTGCATTCTTTTATAACACAACCATTGAATTGGATTTACCAATCCAAATTGGTACAACACATGAACCTATCATCACTACAACTATGTCTACATCAAAACATCATTCCTCACCATATCCATTACATATTGTTCCACCGTCTTCGTCATCTTTTGCTTCACAATTAATAACATCACCTGATCAGTATGATTATGAATCATTAGCACAACAGCAACAACATTTCAACACACATCGATTTGATAGTGATCCTACGTATGATAGACATACAAATAGATCATCTTTATCAACCGAATATTTAACATTACCATCATCAAATGAAGCTGGATTATATGAAAGGCCTCCATCAGCACCACCTTTAACTGATTTAATGGATCCTCCACCTAGTTATTTAATTGAATAAACTAAATTTTTAAAGGTAAAGACCCCCTATTTAAAAGAAAAAAAAAAAAAAAAAAAAAAAAAAACTCCATCAAGTATGTATATATTCTAAAAAAGGATCAAGTATTTATTATTTATAAACCAAATACGACAAAAAGGGAAAAATGCAAAAAGATTTACAATGAAAGAAAAATAAGGGGAGAGCGGTTAATGCAAATATAAAATAAAGAGTTGGGAGGATTATGAGGAGGAGGAGGAGGATGATTCTGGCTTGATATTCTTGAATAACTGATCATTGTTACTATTGCTATTACCATTATTGCCTTGAACAATACGCATAGCAATTTTCCTAGCATCTTCAACAATACCCGTCATTTTCATACCAACAACTTGAAGAGCTAATTCCATTAAAGCACGATCTGTTTCAACAAGGTATGTAAATACCATTACATCACTTTTATTTGTTGGTGGAGCTTCTTTAAATGATACAACAACAGCTCCAGGCTGTGTTGCAGGTGGTAATGTACAAATAAGTGTATTAGGAGACCAATATTGTATATTAGTAGCTGGTGTATCGCCAAACATAACTGTCATTCCAGGTCGAAAGTTTGTCCCTAAAATTGTAATTTCAATACCTCCACTTGCAGGTGCTTCATTTGGAATCAATCTATTCATTAAGGGTTGTTGCGGTTGCATTTGTGGTTGTTTATTAGTGTTATTATTATTAGTATTGTTGTTTTGATGATTAGCGAGGCTATAAATTAATTGTTGTTGTTGTTGTTGCATTACAGTAGATGTTAACATTGATTTGAATACTGATTTCATATCTTCCATTTCCGATGTACTCGATGATGATGAAGAGGGAATTGGAAAGTTATTTTGCGTATTGGGGTATGATGTTGTTAAAGATGTGGTTGCTGAAGGTGTTAAGGATGTATTTGCTGGTTCTGTTTTAATATTATTACCACCAACGCCAAATGGTAATGATGATTTGATCCAACTTAGTGAAGGTATTCTCGGTTCTGGTAATATTTCATTTTCAGTACGGCGTCTCTTTAATCCTGCCTTCACTTTATTCGATTTATGATCGTCTGTAATCATGATAGGTGGTGAAATACCTTCTGCTACCTTTTTACCAGTATGGTCCAACATTTCAAAGTAAATACTATTCAAAAAGCATTAGAAAAGAGCTGTGTATACTTAAAAAATACATATGAAGTCTTACCAGAAGCCCAATTTTTCATTGTGGTGTCTACAATAACATGTAATTCGAGTAGGTAATATAGTGTCACCAGCACTAAAATCAACTACTTCTGAACAATTAAATAGTAATACTCTTTCTTCATCAATTGCAAGTAACTGATCATCTTCTGTCTTTTCATCCTCTATCTCATCATTATTTTGTTGCTGTTGTTGTTGTTGTTGTTGTTGTTGTTGTTGTTGTTGCTTATTTTCTTTTCTTCTTTGAGATCTTTTGCGCTCTCTTTGAATACATCCCAGGCATGTTACAACTTTCTTTGTTGGATCACTTGCACATAAAACTCTAGCTTGTAAATACAGGGCCTTTTCTGGATTAATAGGTAGCCCATTTTCATTTACATTGCTATCACTGTTTATCTTTTTCGACTTGTCTTTTGTCACCATATGCTCAGGTAATTTAAGATGAGACCACCATTGTGCTTTATCCCCACCATCTGTGACTAATTGAATACATAGTTTGATTTGTGTTTCAACTCTAGATTTTGCACCTGTTTGAGGAACACCTAAAACTCTTATTTGTAGCCTATAATTTGATGAATAAAGATATTAGTTTTTTATAAGATAATATTTAAGTAAATACATCATTTACCCTGTATCAGATCTTTCAGTTTCTTGCTTAAATTGCATCATGGGATCGAAATCCATTGAAGAAGATGGCATTGGTGAAGAGATGGGCGAAGTTGTAGGCGCATTGCTAATATTTATATATATATATACCATTAGAATCTACAAAAGATATGGTTAAAATTTCACTTACAAAGAGCTTAAAAAAGGTACAGGATGGTTAGCTAAATATTCTTGAAAGCTGCGAGCAATATTGGGAAATGTTGGAAATATATTGTTGTGCGTTACATTTGAAATAAACTAAATTATAATTGATCATTATTAGTACAATTTTTACATGTCTATAAATTATGTAATTGAATATACAAACATTATTCAATCCAGTCCAAAAAGTAGGAGGTTGTTCTCCAACAGATGTAGTGACAGCTGCTTGGAATGATTCCATACTTGTGGTAATCGATTGTGCTAATGTTGTTGATGAACTATTCATAGGTCCACCATTTTCATTTGTTATAGAAGAAGAGCTATCCGCGTTTTCATCAACGGTAGCTTTCTTCAAAAATTGGTTTTGATATAATGAAGTCGGTTGCTGTTGTAAATGATGTTGATGTTGTTGAATTTGCTGTTGTTGTTGTTGTTGTTGTTGTTGCTGTTGTTGATGTTGCTGCTGTTGTTGATGTTGCTGCTGTTGCATAAAAAATAAGGGATTTTCTGACGTTAATTGATCAAGGCCATAAAAGAATGATTGATCCATAAATGCGGGTTGTTGTTGGTTTTGTTCTTGTTGTTGTAGCTGTAACTGTAGTTGCTGTAACTGTAAATTATTGGGCGGTAATGGCTGCGTAAAATTTTTGATAGGCTGAGACGAGATAGGTAATGTTTGTGGTTGATGTTCACTAATAGATGTATCAGTCATATTTCCACTAGATTGAGTAGATTCATCAGCAGATAATGCTGGCATGTCCATATTTGCTTCAGGCATGTTTAAATTGAATCTTCAAATTTCAAAATAGCAAGAAGGAGATGAAAGAGAACGATTAGGGCAACCAACAAACAAGCCCAAGTTGGGAGGTTAAAAGAGACTTGTAATCATAAATAGCCAATCAAAGATACCTTGAGTTATAATATCACGCGTGATTTTTAAGGTGATTATACTTGTTTAATGGGACATTCGATACAATTTTAGTAAGAAATGCACGATTTTAATTATAAAAAACTCAAAATGAATGAAAAATATGATATGGTTGATGCTCAAATATCAAGTTTATTTGATTAATTGGATTAAATATCGTTTTATTATAGTATTGTGGTAATCTAAACATATGTCTAGATATGTAGATTTATGTTTTTTGAGATGATAATATTTGTTTTTTTCCGTTTTTTTCATTTCCCGTGCCGAGCTTTTAGACGATTGTTTATGATAATTCACCTTTTCTTGGGTCAAAACTGTCTTAATTTGATAAAATTCTTCGCTGACCAGAAAACTTTGATAATATTAAAATGCATTTTATTAACTTTTAAGGCTTGGCTATCAGGATACAAGTTGATGTTGTTGATACTAAAGGTTATTTGTGCTTAATCAAGAAAAGACCTAAAAATGGAAATTTGTAGCTTGTACTACCGTTCGTTAATAAGGAATGCCCTAAATGTCATGAAAACCAATGGCCAAGACCGCCAAATGTATCAACAATCATCCAAAATAGTATGGATACAGATGGAATGCCACTAATCTACGAAAATTTGCATAAATCTGCAGGTTAAATGCTACTTTTTAATATGTTTCTGGCTATTCCCAGTATTAAAAAGCATACCAAACGATTGCTACAGTTCAATAAAACCGATTCGATGTATTTTCGTAATTTTTTTTAGACTTTTATTTTTAATCAATTTTTCCCTTATCATACCTTGTTCAAAATCTCAGTTTTAACAAAATTCAATTTTTAATGCTAAAAATGTGATTTTTTACTGAAGTGTATATTAGGAATATATGTTTGGAAATGTGACTTGGTTATGATGGAAGTGTTTATTTGGAGTTTACAAATCAAATTTTTTGACTTTTCTTAAAAGAACCATATTATCATATTTCTACAATTTATAAATTGTATTACAATAAAAAATATAAAAAAAAAAATGCCAAATATTAGGATATAAAAAATTACATTACTTTTGTTAAAACTCTAATGTAAGCTTTATTTTTATACTCAAGTGAAACAATTCTTTAAAGGTTAATTTTTTTTTGTAAAATGTCAAATTTTTTTTTTTTTTTTTTTTTTTTTTTTATGGAATGAAAGTTTTATTATTAAAATAAAATCATTGTATGATGGTCAAGTGTATATTAAATAAAGTGACTTGCCATATGTTGTGCATTGATTAAAACTATATGATTATATATCAATACTATCCATGTCTGATAGTTTCCAAATTTCTTTTTTGATCTTTCTTATTACATTTTCTGAATTGAATGGGACTGACTCAAAGTATTGTAGAAAGTGATGATACCATATTATCCTCATAGTGGTTGCAAACAAATCATATATATTGATTTTCAGGTCGAGATTGTAGATGTAATATTTTGAGATTTTAAGGTTTTTAATATCTTGATATAGTTGATGGCTATTGATTACTGTGGGGTAGCTCAAGAAACTAGTGGCGATTTCTTGCCAAATGTCCATTTTCAGTCCACATTTAATGAGTAAATGTCTTGTATCTTCTATTTGGTTGCAGTTAGTGCAGTTTTCATCTTCGACACCCTTGACTCCTCTTTTGGCTAAGTATTCTCGACAAGGTATTCTGTTGTGAATAATTTTGTACCATAGGTTCCTGGCTGATTGATTCATATTGGTTTTATAAAATTGTTTCCATTGTTTTTTTGTAATTGAGCTGTTGAAATCTCTTGGTTTTTGAATATTGATATGTTCGAGCATCAGTTTCCTAATCTCTTGATTGTTCATTGCAAGGACTTGTTTTTGTTTGAATTGCATTTGATTAATATAGCTGCTGAAATGGTACGGTTGTGGTATTATTGTGTCCGGATCATGTTGTAAGTGTATTTTAAAGAACTGTTTAAATCTCAAAATATTGTTGTTATTGAGTCTTTTAATTTTTGCTAGGATGTTTGGTTTGGGGCATCCTTCTCTGTTCTTGAATGAAATTTGTAAATTTTGCCAGTTGATTGTGAAGAAGTGTTGAACCAGGCTTTTTTTTGCAGTGTTTTTTAGTTAAGAAATTTAATTCTTCATTAAAGTTATCATCCATTTCACATATAGTAGAGACAGGAAGTGTCATGCAATTCATGTAAAATGTCAAATTCAATTAAAAGTTAAAGTTGAGTATAAGTTTCGGGATTTAAAATATATAATAGATTTTTAAAATGGACAGATCAGATAATGAGGAACTGACTGTAATAATTATGATATGGACAATGTATTTGAAGTAGATATAAGCCAAAATTAAATATTTATAATAGTTAATTGATAGAAAATACTCTTTGGATATACTTTAGATATGATATGGTCAATTATACGCAATAATATATGAAATATAAAGTGATTAAATATGGCTTCCTAACAATTCAGCAAGAATGTATTTAATTAAAAGCTACTTATATGGTGTAATTATGTCTATTAGTAACAGAATGCATTTCAGAATCAAGATTTAGATTATAAACAAGTAAAAAAAATACAAGTTTATAAGAAAGTGAAAATATTAAAAGTAAGAAAAAAGTTGGTTATTTTATTTATTATCATATTTTTCTAAGCAAATTTATAGAAAAGGATTACTATTATATTACATATTATAACGAATGAAAAAAGGAAATAAATTGTGGTGTTAAGGGTAGTAATTTAAAAGGGGTCGAAGCTCGGTTTACAACATTGTATAAAATGCAAAAGTGATTTCAGATTTCGTCGAAATCATAATTTTGAAATCTTTTACCTTCACAGAAAGCGAAGAACTTATTAATATTCGGTTGAACGATTAAACTGTGCTCAGTATTGTTATTAGCTATCAAACCAACTCATAAATAATGACCGAAATATACCAAGTGAAGGCAAAAAGTGAGAAATGACGATATATCAATTGAATGTTCTTGAAAATTTCAAATCAGAAGACAGTTATGCTTCTTGGAACCATCCTTCTTTTTGTAAAATATGATATTTCATTTGCACGTGCTAATATTGAATATGAAACATACATAAACTCCATGTTACATTTAGAAGTATGCACATAATAGCTTTGACTGTAATAATTGTCGTATGTTTTTTTATCCTCAAAAATCAAATTAGTCTAGATCAATGAGTATTGCTTTATCGTATATATCAAACCCTCATTGTGCAATTTAATATTGCTCGATATAAATACACACGCTCTCTCTCTCTCTCTCTCTCATTTAAATAGGAATACATCATTTCATTTCTTCGGTAATCAACCCGAGCTTGAACAGTAGTGCAGTAAATCTTATTTGTGATACTCTAAATACCAATTTTAATAAATACCAATATTTTTAAAGGGGTTTTAATTTTAGTTGATTTTGTACATTGGCAAAAAAAGACAATATTGATCAATGATCCCTAGAATCTTGTAGTTTATATGTATTTTTTTTTTTTAAAAAAATTTAGTTTAAATCTACTTGAAACATAATGCTCAAGACGTTCTAGAAGCAAGTTACCGTATGCGCGTGACATGATAAAAGTGAGATAGTACCACTTGTTTTGTATTGTATGCATATTTAATGTTGACCATCAAAAGCAATAAATGCAAGTGCCTCCCACGTAACGTGAGGTAAATTTATACAAATAATAAAGGATTAGCCCTGTTTTTACTTATAACGGTTGTGGATAATAATTTTTACCATATTGCTGCTTACGTTCCATTGAAATATTCTTTCATATAATGAGTGCCGAGGGTTGTATTATATAGTCTACTTTCCTGGTCCTAGTAAACATGCCAACCATGGCTACTTGTCGTATTACACAAAAAACTTGGTTTTCATCTGAAGTCTTTAGACCATTCAATACCCCCCCACAAATGTATTTACTATTCCAGTGACATTTACTATCAAAAATAATTTAAGTATTTAAAACTAGATGCATTATGGAATTGCATTGTATTTACGAACCAAATTTGGCATTTTTAGTAAGTTATAAAGTGCGGGAAAAAAAATGTATTTGAATTACTTTATACTGATTAATGTATGTATACATTCTTACAGATTGTGAGAAAATTATAGGATAAAATGATAATAGAATTAGCCGAGTTTAGTTGATGTTGATCATAACTATTGCCTTGGTTTTTAGTACAAGATTAAAATTATGGAAAGGCAAAGAAGGGCTAGACATTTGAATGGGCGCAATGAATCATATATGCTAAATAGAAGCCTTTTCTGTTGGATATACCGTATACATTCTATCTAGAAATTTGTCAATCAATAGAATTTTTGCAAAACTAAGTGTTGGTTGCACAAACGGTTAAAAGCGCGGATGTGGACCTCAGCTTTCATACGCAGTTCGACTTTAGCCTAAATGTCCGCATTTCTTATGCCCTTGTTAAACATACCAAACTATTAATACAAGATTAAAGTGCTCTCAAGAATATTTCTGCGCTCTTTCTGTTTTTGTTTTTTTATTTTTTTGTGCTCCTTGTATATTTATATACAATGCATTTTGAATATATATGTAAATTTAACATTATAGCTCAGTTGGATAATTAAAGATTCCAAACAAACCTTCTTGTCAGTAATAATTATAATTCATTTTGTATCACATATCATGAACATATATTTGATCATCAAGTATTAAATATAGCAAAAATGGGTCAATAAAATAACCATTTGTATTAAATAATTGCTATGATTAATTTGATATATAAGCCTATCAAATATTTTGTATTATGTAAATAGGCCTTAAACGTTGATCCTTGAGTTATTTCCATCATATTTTTTTCAGTGGGTGTAGCACAAGATCCAATCAAATATAAAAAATGCTCGTGTCGGAATCCAAGCAAAAAAAAAAAAATATATATTACAGCGGAAAATCTGTCTCCATCAAACTGTGCGTATAGGTAACCATAAAGGCCAGCAAAAAGGTTAGCCTTTTCTTATATAAATGGTCTGTTTAGTTTCTTCTTTTTCCTTTCTTTTCTAACTTATATTATATAAAAAATGTCTGTATCTTTAATCGTTGTTATTAAAGGTAGCACAAATGTTGAGTTGGATGGCCATATCATTCGTATTGGTAATGGCGCAAATACCAACACTGTGCGAGGTTTAGCTGCTGAAAAGTTGGGTTTAGCTGTTCCTTTGGATGAAATCAACTTGGAAACATCAAGCGGAGTGATCTTGACAGAAATTGAAAAAGTTAAATTGCAACAAGTAGTTTACATCAGTTACAAGGAACAAATCAAAGATATTATTCCAGGACCACGTAGATTACCAATGGTTGGCAATTTATATGAAATGTTACCTGATTTGTTAGTATTTTTGATAAATTAATTTATATAAAAACTAACTGATATATTTATTATAGAACTGCTGGTTGGGCTAATCAATTTAAAATTCATGGAAATTTAGTTTCTGTTAGCATTCTTGGCTCTGAATTGATTGGAACAAATGATCCAGCAATTGCAGAATTATTTGTAAAAGAATCTGAATTTTTCACAAAAAAAATTGGTAATACACTTAAAGAACTCAAAGATTTTGCAGGACAAGGTAAACAAGCAAGCATACTATTTTATTCGCTATGTTTATCAAAATGAAATGTTGTTATAGGGCTTTTCACATCCAACACAGAAGATGAGGAATGGAAATTGGCTCACAAATTGTTAATGCCTGCATTTAGTCCTCGTGCAATTAAGGTATTTTTTTTTCTTTTAAGCATATGATAATCCTGTACTAAACTAACTAAAATATACAATTAGGCATATCAACCAGAAATGGGTATTATTGCACAAGAAACTATAAAAGTACTCGCAGAATATAAGCCTGATGAAGAAGTTGAAATTTTACATTGGTGTACAAATTTGACTTTTGAGACAATTGGTAGAATTGGTTTTGGTTACAGTTTTGATTTGATGGATCGCAATAAGCCTTCTCATCCTTTCATTGATGCAATGGGCTATGCTCTTAGTCACAGTCTTGATCGTTTTGCTAGACCTACATTTATGAAGCAACTTCCTCTTGAAAGTAATCGCACTTGGGATCGTGGTAATAACCTTATGAAATCAATTGTAGACGATGTTATTCGTGATCGTAAGAATAGTTCTGAAGCTAATGATATGGAAAAGGATTTGCTTGGTTTCATGTTAAATGCAAGAGATGAAAATGGCGATGGTTTGACTGATGAGAATATTCGTGATCAGGTTGTTACTTTCTTGATTGCTGGTCATGATACTACCGCAAATACATTAGCTTGGACTCTTTATGAACTTAATAGAAATCCAGGTATTGAAGCCAAGGTACTCCAGGAAATTGCAAATGCTGGTATCACATCTGATAAATTACCTACTGTGGAACAAATCAGCAGTTTGAAGTATCTCAACAAAGTCTTGAAGGAAACTCTTCGTCTTCACTCACCTTTGAGAAATATCACTAAATATTGTCAAAAGGATTGTGTTGTTCCTGGTGGTTATCGTATTAAGGCTGGAGATGCCTGTGTTGTCTCTGTATTAAATATGCATTTGAACCCTGATGTTTATCCTGACCCTTACAGATATGACCCTGAAAGATTTACTCCTGAAGAGGAACAAAAAAGATCTCGTTATGGTTGGCTACCTTTTTCTACTGGTCCTCGTGCATGTATTGGTAAGGCAAGCTAGTTTATTTTACTTATGATTTGCTAATAATATGGTAAAAAAAAAAAAAAAAAAATAGGTATGGCATTTGCATTACAAGAAGCCAAGACCGTTCTCAGTATGTTCCTTCATAGATTTAAGTTTTGCTATGGTAAGATCTAATTATATGTAATGCATATTGTTACGGCTTTACTGATATCTTATTATAGATGGCCCTCCTGTAAAGTATGACCCCAAGCAAGCTACCACTAAGCCTCTTGATATGATGATGACTATTCACCCTCGTACTGATTTCCCTGAACCCTCTGAGAGCATTGTTGAAACAAAGAGTGAAACTTCCAATGTTACTGTAACTATGGATGATTTGCATGCCGGAATCAGCAGTGCTGGTACCATCGAATTACCCAAGGCTACTTTCCTATTTGGCACTCAAACCGGTACAGCTCAAGATTATGCCAATCAATTAGCCACTCAAGCCAAGAGATTTGGCTTCAAGGATGTTACTCTCTGTGCTATGGATCATTGGGAAACAATTCAAAATGGTGCTTATGAAAAAAAAGACAAAAACGAGCTTGTCGTTATTTGTACTGCTACCTATAACGGTTTCCCTCCTGATTCTGCTGAAGCTTTCAACAAATTCTTAGATACCAATATTGAACAAGGCAAGGAGAATGCTTTCTCTGGCGTTAATTATGCTGTATTTGGTCTTGGTAATAAGAATTGGAGAACATATCAAGCTTTTCCCTTGAAGGTGGATCAAGCCTTGAATGATCTCGGAGCTGAAAGGTTTTTCTCTCCTGGTATTGGTAACGCTGATAAAGATATTGATGCTGATTTCAGTAACTGGTGTGCTCATTTCTGGACTCATACTCTTGCTAAATTTGGTATTGGCGCCTCTTCAAGCAAATCTGTTGTTCCTACTGCTACTCTCTCGACTGAAGACTTGTCCAAGAGCGCTGTCAAGGTTCAATTTATTCCTCCATCTAACTCTGCTAAATGGGCGCTTGCTAAGGAGAACACAAATGGTCAAGCTAATGCTCAAATTCTTGCCAATCGTGAACTTCAATCTGAAGAATCTGATCGTAGTACTCGTCATATTGAGGTTGATATTACTCATTTAACTCCTATTGGAGAAAACAATCGTCTTTATGAAGCTGGTGATCACATTGAAATTATGCCTGAGAATAGTATTGAAGAAGCTGAGCGTATTGCCTTGGGCTTTGGTTTGATTCTTGATTCTGTCTTTGAAGTTGATGCTTCATCCACCGAAGGTCTATCTCCTCGTTCCATGGCCAAGGTGATTAATGGTCCATGTACTGTTCGTAATGCATTGGTTTACTATGCAGATATTTTATCACCACCTTCTCGTCGTATGTTGAGTTACTTTGCTGCTCAATTGAAGGCTGCTGCTCCAGAAACTGCTGATCTCTTTGATAAATTGACTATGCCTGATGAAAACAATAACGATCAATACCCTGAATTTATCAAAAAGCACAGAACTCTCCTTGATTTACAAAAGGCTTTTCCTCAAGTAAACCGTATTGATTTAAGTCAATTCTTGGCTGCTGTCAGCGTCATGCAACCTAGACGTTATTCTATTGCCTCTTCACCTTTCGTTCATCCCACAAGTGCCCACATCTCTGTCGGTGTAGTAGATGATGTAGCTCATGGTCGCCACTACCCAGGTCTTTCCTCCTCTTTCTTGAAACGCTTGGAGCAAGGAAAATTACGCGCTAATCTCAAATCTTCAAAGAGTACATTCAGTATGCCTGCTAACCCTGAAACACCATTAATTATGATTGCCGCTGGTACAGGCTTATCTCCCTTCCGTGGTTTCCTTCAAGAACGTGCATACCAAAAGAAAAATGGTCAAAATGTTGGACCCTGTGTTCTCTTCTTTGGCTGTCGTCGTCCAGATCAAGATTATATCTATAGTGATGAAATGGAAGAATATGTTAATTCAGGTGTTATTGTTCATCATCATGTTGCTTTCTCACGCACAAACCCTCCTTCAGCCCAAAAGTACGTTCAACATGCATTACTTGCTCATGCTGGTGAAGTCTGGTCTTTGATGTCAAATCAAAATGCTGCCATCTATGTTTGTGGCAGTGGCTCCATGAGTAGTGATGTACGATCCACTTTTCAACTCATGGCTAAGAGTTTCGGTGTAGCTGAAAATGATGATGAAGCTGAAGAATACCTCAAGTCATTAGACAATAGCAAGTCTTATTTGGCCGATGTTTGGGGATAATTATTTCATAGCATACAATAATCAGAGTTTTTCCTATTCATATTTTATTATTAAAAAACACAATTATTTATTATACATAATTAATTTAAAGTAATGTCTTTTTTTTTTCTGCAAAGTTTCTGCAGTAATTCTACCTAATTATTAAATTAATATTGGATATCCAAGGACTTCAAAAAAAAAAAAAAAAAAATTGGTTATACATGAAGGAATAGAAATAGCTACATCAGGTCCATGAAGCAAGAAAGATATTTTGTATGGCACTGATGGTAACATCATATACCTATGAGATGTTTTACCAAGAACAATTCGGTAGATAGTAGCTGGTTTGATAGAAAGGGACGAATGTCATAATTGGATAAAAATAATTGCAATGGTATCTGTTGAAATGTGGAATAAAGAGGTTATGAATGACCATGCATTAGTTTAATACATATTGAAGGGCGAGATGTTCGTAATTTTTTTTATTGCATTAGTTGAGGATATATTCGCTTTGGACGGCCAGTACAAAATGTATTTTCAGTAAATTTCGATTTTTAAAAAGTTGTCTAAATATTCTGAAGATGATTACAGATGTGCGATTGAAAATTGGAATTAATTTTGATGTGATATGAGCGAGCATAAATTCTTTAAATGATGGCAAAGAATATCAGAATAATTGGTAATGCACTGTAGATATTTCAGATGATACACTACTTGAAGTATACGCAATATGATTTTTAAATGACAGCTGATAATGGATACGATTCTTTTCACCATTAAGGGATGATGCTTGAAGAAATATAATACAACGAGTGTAACTATCAGTTACAAATAAAGGATAATGATGGATGGTGCTATAATTTAGCTAAAATAGAGTCAAATGAAATTAATGAAGAGTAAACGTCTAAATACTCTAATAAGATAGCGCGTTTTGAACATCTTCTACAAGAATAGTATAAGCTACCCACAATTGCTCGTCAGCAAAAGTAGAATTGCTTTTGCAGATGGTAAATTCAAATGTATTGTGATTTTAAGATGAGAAAATTAGTAGTAGGATTTATCAACTGAATCAAATCAAAGTTAAATAGAAAAGAAAAACAGTAAATGCAAATACTATTCAGGGAGCAATAAGCTAACAGGTTCTTTCAATAAGATGATCAACTCTTTCGACTTAACCACTGCAACATAAATTACCAGAGTAATAGTTAATTTCCATATTTTGTATGTTGATTTGCAAGAGCAAAACCGGAATAAAATATGCCCGACTTTCAGGGAAAAAAAGAGTCGAGGTCAAAAACCATAAAGGTTGATGATAATAGCTATTGCAGCTTTAATTCAACAATTTGCGCATGCAAAATCAGAATAAAATAGACTCAATCTTTGATGGAAGAAGAGTGATAGACTTCCATTGCGGAAGAAGATTGTATATTGCCATTGAAGTAATGGGCTTACATATAGTAGAATTTAATGTTGCCATTAAAGTAGTAGTGGACTTTTGTCTTCTGCCATAGAGATAATGTACTTATTAGATTTGAAGCAAAGTGTATGTAATAATACTTTGATAGCAATACAAAGCCTTACTTTTGATATATGTTAGAAATGGCTTTCAATGTTTACAATGAATAATAATAAAACTTATTTATATATTATAAATGAGATGTCTAAAAAAAAATGTTATACCGTAACACCGTAACTAATAAGAATCAGACAAGAAGAGTAAAAGATGGGTTTTATTTAATCTAGAGAACGAGATTATATATTAAAGGAGATCATTAAATGATACAACAATCAGTTATTAATAGTGTAGCAATAAGCAATAACAATATCACGAGAATACAACTACAGTAGAGCCATATCATCTCTATGTCTGATATAATAATAACAGAAAAACTTTTGTACATTCAATTAAAGTACTTGAATTGAAAAACTATTTTACTACCTTACTTGTTTCAATCTACAATGAGTTGTTCCATCATTCGTAACTGTCGGTTTTTTGCCTATTAATTATGTTAAATATCAACTCAATTCCATATTGAATCTGACATCCAAATAGAATTGAAATAGTATAAATACTTTTAGAAACCAGGACCTGATGGCTCCTGGCTTCCTTTTTAACTTAATAATAAAGACCCTACGTTCTCCGTGATATAATCACTTGTAGTCTTCTTTATTTTATTGTATTGGAAATAATCGTTATTTACTTATAACTCTCAGTAACTACTATATTTTCTAATTTATACATCTCCTACATACCATTGCATTGGAAAAAATAACAATTTCGACGCTTTTTTTTCTGAATTTTTATACGTCTCAGGTGTGACAGTAATTTAAAATAAAAACTTTCTGACGATAAAAAAATTGATAAAAACAATCCTAAATTTATAACATGCAAAATTGACAACGAAAATGTATAGTAACCTGGCTAGCTTTATTAAATAGCCTCAACATGAAATTTAATTTTACATCTAATATCGTAGTTATTTAAAATATTTTTCACCAAAAATCTTACAAAAAAAGCAAAAACATAAAAATTAGTTTTTAATGATTCTAAAAATACTTTTATAACAGACTTTTAAAATTAGTGCTACATGCAAATAAAGAAAAAAAAAATACTTATCATTTGAGACATTATTTGTCACTCTAGCTCTATTTTTCACAGAATTATCAGCTTTCTTCGAAAAAGTCAAATTTTGGACGAGGGTATACAAGGGGAAAATTCTTGATTTTTCAAAATTGATTTTATGGTAAAATATGATAAAAATAAATAAAAGGATCATTTTTCTCTTATAAAGTGTGTGCTTAAACGGTTGCTATCTCGAGTTACAGACAATTGAAGTTGTGTTTTTGTACGCTTTTAATGGAAATAACTTTATAAATAGTATATGAGCTGAATTGGGACTTCTGCTAGATTTATTTTTCTCCTTTATATATGTGTTTTGAAATATTACTCTTTGAGATTGCATTAAAATTGCAAGAGTTATCAATGGAAAAGTAGATTTTGTGGCAATTTTCTTGGTAATTTTAAGATACAATCCGCATAAAATGGAGTTTGATAATTTAGGCTCCGTAATTCAAGCTCAATATGCAATAAATCTACTCTTCGAAGGGGGTTTTTTTTGGTGCAGTCTTTAGGGCAACGTTGTAAAAAGTATTCTAACATAAGTTGCTCTTCTTCAGGATACGGTAGTTGGTATAATAAATTTTGTTTTTACGTGTTTTATTGCAAAATTTGCAAGTTATACACTATTTTGAATCTTAAGCTGAACAACTTGAGTGCTTCTGTTATCGTAGTATTTTGTTATGTATGTGTGGAATATCCTTAGATATTCACGGAAAAAAAATTATTAAAAAACAATAAGAATTCAACTAGATAAGTGTAGAATTTTATTATCAAGTAAAATTCTAGCTAATAAGGCCTTATTGTAATAAATAAATGTCCTCTTTATATAGTTTTTACCAGAGAGATCAGTTAATTGTCCTAGATCCATATGTAGCCAATAATATTCCTTGCAAATACATTCATTGATAGTAGCTAATTGATATATTTATAGAGTTCGTGGGTCCTTGGTGATAATGGTATAATTAAATTCATATTAGGTTGATTGGTCTTTAATATAAATTATTAGGATCAAAGTTCAGTAGAAAGTTTATTTTAGTATGAATTAGCATATATAACTTCGGTAGTTTAATGTCTTCTATTCATATCAACGGTACTTTAAGTGAGAATCATAAATAATGGAAATCTATTGTGGATAAATATGTACATATTCCACAATGTAAACCATAAATAACCAAGGGTATTCTAAGATATCAAAGATATCATGGGTATTTATAATGTGTTGTATCTAAAATAAAAAAGCCTAAAACACATGAGAATCAAATAGAACAAGTAAGGGCTGATAAAAATGCGATCATATGAGAGCATTATTGCCTTCAGAAATCCATCCAAAAGACCATACTGATAAGTATATCACAAATTAAAACCAAAACCATCAAGAAAAGATGTATTTGAATCAAATTTTATGAAATGTTTGTTTCCCGTTCTGGTGTCAAGTCTAACCCTCTCCTCCTCCTCTTGGCACATCAAGGCAAATGGCGGCTATTAATCTTATCCCTACACAATTACCGCTGTGTGTACCCTAAAAATATATATATATATATATATTTTTTTTTTTTTTTTTTTTTTTTTTTGTATGTGTGGTAACTTTATACCCTAAATATATTAAGTATAAGTGATATATACATATCTGTTTTAAATCCTAGCAACTTATTAATCTTTACTCTATAATTATCCTTCCTTGTTGTTGATTTCATTTGTATTTTTTTACTGGAACTTTAACCTTTGCTTATATTTTAATTTTTAACTATTGTATTTTAGTTTTTAAAAATCCAAATGCTTTTACAAATAAAGTGTATGTGTATCAAACAGATGAAATTGTTTTAAATCAATTAATTATTTAGCACCACTTTGGCATTCATATACAAGCACAATGCTTTAATTTGTATCCTTTTTCCAAACTACGATAGTCATGGTTTAACATAAGATGCTTTATAATTCATATTGCTGCGATGCATCTATATAACTCGAATAATTTCCTTGATATAGAAAAATACGCACATTCTGAATATATATATATATATATATATTCTTGTAAGGGTTTCAAATAACAACGTTACATTAAAACAGTTACTATCAAGACAATTATCCAATAATTTCTGCTCTCCAAAACGTTGATTCCATATTTGCGATTGTACTGATGCGTAAAAAGTAAATTACAGTCAAATAAATATAAATTTAAATGAGCGAAGGAAAAAAGGGGTGACAAAAAGATCAATATCGAGTCTATAGGAGCCTGGCAAAAGTGACCCTATTAAAAGAAAAAAACTTGATTACTAGTTGTTACACACAAGTGTATATTGTAGAACCCTATAATGTTGTGTATTTCTAAAAAAAAAAAAAAAAAACCTTCACTCTCGCTCTTTCCTTTCCTTATTGTATACATAAAAAAAAAACTCTCAGATGAATAATTCTAATCAGCCGTCATTTCTTCCAAATCATTCAACAATCTCCACTTATGCCAATAATTCTGATGATACTCTATCTTTTCAAAAACATTGGAGTATACGACAAGCAAACAGTAGACTTCACGCCTTTGGATTACAGACAGCTTTAGAAAACGACCTTGTGCGAAAAGTACAAGATGACGAAGAAAAGCATGTAAACCATGGATTAGCCATCCCACTTAACGAATTAAATGGTTCTACAGAATCACAGTTTAGCACAACTAATCCTTACTTATCTGGAACATCCATGATTCAACAACCAAGTCGATCCCCTGCTCATCGTAGTCTTCGACATAAAACTTATGGTTTTCAAGACCCATTTTCTGTAGCACCTATGGAAGCATGGCAAGAAATTAAAGATTATAACTTAAGAGTTAATGGGTTACCGACATTGGATCAAATGATGAGATTACACACATACAGCCCACTAACACAATCAAACTTTGCAACATTTTTACGAAGACGCCGTGTTCATCAAAATCTTAATTTTTTAATGGAATTAGAAACACATGATAAGCTTTGGAGAGCATATCTTCAAAGCATTGATAGACAAAACAGACAGAGGCTTTCTCGGTTTTTGGAATCTGCAGCTGAAAAAGATCAACAACAAAACAAATCGAGTATGAATCATGGCGGGGGGATTATGTCTTCATCAGTTTCTTATGTTGAAACACCTGACACAGATGATTTATTAACACCATTACCACCACAACCATTAACACCAAGATCACCTACAAACGATACCTATGCATCTCGTGGAGATAAATCACTTAATAGACATGATCTAGTACAAAATGCAACTCGTATTTATAGAACTTATTGTTCACCTATTATGGACGCAGCACAAACAATTCATTTACCAGACGATCATAGACGAGCATTAGAGGAACTAATTGAAAACAATGAGCGACCAGAACCTATTGTATTTGATTCAGCAAGGTCGCATGTATTTGAGATACTCAATGTATTTTACTACCCACTTTTTGTGGATGATGTACTCAATAAAAATATATCTATTGGTACTTCTCGCTTATTCTTAGCACTGGGTGTTATTATTTTAACGTTGGCTTTTTCTGTTGAATTATCATTGATCTTTTTAGATGCTGGTAAAACAGGCACTCGATGGCTTGCCTTAATACCATTCTTTTTTGGTTGGTCTTTATTACTTACTAGTACAACAGAATTTGCTTGGTGGTTTGGTATATTTAGCATGAGGTAAAAAAAAAAAAAAAAAAAAAAAAGTTTTTTTTCCCCTCCCTTTACTATTTTCCCTCCTTAATAGTTTACTAAACTGTGTTATCTTTCTCTAGTGAAATTCAATTCATGGTATATTCTGATTTACAAGATGTCACTGTGAAAAAGATCCATCGTAAACGTGGGTGGCTATGGCTTTTATCCATATTGATATTATCAATCATTTCAACCATCATATTTGTATTTATTCCATCTCATCATTTATAAAAAAAAAAAAAAAAAAAAAACACCCTTATCCATTATATACTATTTTACGTTCTTAATTTCCTAATATTGATAAAACTGATCATATTTTTTTATTTTTACATTCTCATTCAGGCACTAAATCATGTAGTATTTTTGATTTTTAGGCCATTTAAAGCTTTTTTAACACGTGCATTAGCTTCCCAGTCTAAATTACCTATTTTTTCACGAATAAAAAATATGATAATCAAGAACAACATATATAAAAGCTATTTACAGTATTCAGATAATATCTTATATATATATAACATTTAGCGTAAAAACTCTTTAAAACTGAAAAAAAAAGATTGTGCGAAAAGTATATTCTTACTGTCTTTTTTGGTAGAAAACTCTATTGTTACATTTTTAATAAACTTAAAATTAAAACCGCCAATTTTAAGCAAACAATGTTAACTTGGTGATAGGCAGTAACTATATTTAATGATATAGAGTAGGGTTTGTTTGAATTTTTTAATGTGTAAATGCATGATTTTTTTTTTTATGTAAAGAAATGAGGAGAAGCGAATGCAAATGATTTATAATATATTGTTTACTCGTAATTAGATGCCCACATACGTTCCTTGACATAGTTTAGATATTCACTGGGTTGAATAGTCTCAAGTTCTTTGACAGTAGCAATTTTATCACGAACAGCTTGGTCAACTACAGCAGATGCAACAGTGGCTGAAACATCACGGATACGAGATAATTCAGGATAAAGCCATCCATTTTTACGTTCTTGTTCAGTGAGAGAATCAGCCAAAGCTATAGCAGCACGGAGAATGATACGATTGGTAATAGATTCAGGTTTAGCAATTATACTACCCAAACCTAAACCAGGAAACATGTACATGTTATTACCTTGACCTGGCATACGAACTTCCTTTGTTTCTGGTACAATATAAGCAGGGAAAGCAGTACCTGAAGCAAAGACAACATTATTATTAGTAGCCTTCATGGCATCTTCAAATGTACATTCAGCCTTTGTAGAAGGATTAGAAAGGGGGAATACAATTGGTTGATCATTGATTTGACTCATGCGATTAAGAACACTTTTACTAAACGCACCAGTAGAAGAAGAAAGCCCAATCAAAGTAGTAGGTTTAACATAGTCGATAATATCATCAAGGGATTGGAACTGAGAGCCATTATTATCATCTCTAGCATAGTAAACTTTGTGCTCTGCAAGATGATCGCCACGATCAGCAGTGATAAGACCCTTTGAATCACAAATATAAAAGATCTTTCTAGCTTGTTCCTCAGTAAAGCCATGTTCAAGTTGTAAATATTCTTGAATCTGTCGTGCAACACCAATAGCAGCTGATCCAGCGCCATAAAAAATAATACGATGATCAGACAGGGGAACATTTGATTCTGTTTCAACCTTTCTAAATGCATTAATGAGACCTGATAAAATAACGGCGCCAGTACCTTGAATATCATCGTTGAAACATAACATTTTGTTTTGATATTCTTTTAAAAGACCAAAAGCATGTTCACTTGAGAAATCTTCAAATTGAACCAATAGATTAGGAAAAGCACGAATCAATGATTTAAGAACTTGATCTACAGCGTTATAAAATACTTTGTCATTAGGTCTTTTTTCACGTACACCAAGATAATGATCATCAGCTAAATTCTTTTCATTGTTGGTACCAAAATCAAGTACAATAGGTAATGTTTTGCGAGGATCTACACCTGCGCCAGCAACATAAAGTTGGAGTTTACCCATACTAATAGGCATACCATTGAGACCAAGATCACCAAGACCAAGAATACGAGATCCATCTGTCATCACGGTTATATCCGGTGTCTCTCCCGATCTTTGTTTATAGTCAGCTATAATTTCATCCAGATGAGGGAGATCTTTTAAAGTAAGGTAAAGGCCATCTGGTGTACCTATTGCTTACAAGTTAGTTGATGATAAATTAGACATGTATGTTACCATAAACCAACCTGGTGGGGTCAAAAAGGGGTAAATATCAGAGTATTTTTGACATGCTTCACCAACAGTTGGTGTATAAATAATAGGGGCAAATTCCTATTAATAGTAATTTTTAAGTTTATTTTGTTGCTTTTTTAAATGTTCCAAAAATTACCTCAATATGATCATTCAACAATTTATAGAATAATCTTGTATTATTGTTGCGTAATTGAGCCATAAAAGTATACTTTTCTAGTTGTGTTTGTCTAGATCTTACAATTTTTAAGGCTCTTGAGACTTGATTTTCAAATGAATCAATGGCATAAGGGATTTGACCTCTTAAATGCATTTTTTGACGCATAATTGCGGGTAATGCCGTACCTGATAAATTCGGATTGTTAACGCTAAAATTATTTAAACAATTTAATATTACTACCATTATTATAATATGCTGAATGAACAGCATCTACTTGTTTAATTGATTGCTGTACTTGGTTTGATTCCTCTTTCAAAGCAGGCATAAGAGTAGAAGAAGGAGATTGAGTATGAATCTTTTTCATAACAAGAGACGGCCTATTATGTACTAAAAATCTCTGATTTCTCAAAGATCTAGACAATATGAGAGTAGTAGATTTATAGAGACTCATAATTATAATATGAAATAAATAAATAAATAAAAAAAGCTTTGAAGAAAACAACCTGATTTTATATGCAATTTATAAATTTTTAAGACATTGAATACAGCAAATAGGAAAGGACCGTAAGTATACCGAGTCATGATGATGTTTGATTTCTATTTGTTGAGGATCAATACATTCTGGCATTTCTTGTACACAAACTTTGCAGCTGAGAATTGATGTCCAAAGTGCGTGCATATTCTGGCTTTCCTTGAGAAAAAAATTTAAGCTTGTAAATATTGACTAACATGAAAATGACAAATCAATGGTGGCACAAAATCATTAAAAGTTGCTTGGGAATTTATGCTATGAAAGTCCTCTTCTGATCCAATTTAACGAAACTTGAACTGATGTGATTTGAAATACCTTTGTAGTAGGTGTAGGCATTATGTTTGTAAATGCGTGTTTCTGACACCTGCTGTTATAATTGCAAATTGCACAATTTTGGAGATTATTTAACTGGCAATTATACCGTATACAAATACCTTTATAAGGTTCCTTTACTTGTTCACCTTGTTTCCATAATAATTTTATTGTATCTTCTACTTTAAACATGTTGATCCAGTGTGAGCAATATATACTCATCGTTTCAAATTGAAGATCCTCATCAGATAGTTCAAAATAACTAGAATCCAATGTTTCAAATCGTAGATATTCGGATCGTGAGCAATACCCTCTGCAAACTAAAGTTGTAATTGGCATTGTTGATGCTATCGTTTCTTTATTGCATAGAATAGCAAAATAAGCTGATGGTTTATAGAATGATATTGTCCATTTATCTCGTTTAATTCTATTCATCAATTCTTGTTTTATTAACATTCGACATGATGAAAATGGCGGCGTCTTTATTAACTGACATATGGAAGATAATGGTAAGAAGGATAATATATGCAATACTATATCTGCTGGCAATAAATTAATCATTTTTTTTATGAAAGAAGAGCAACCGGGAATAACGAAATAATATTGAATTGAAATAGTAACAGCAGCATCATATGTTCTAAAAAAAAAAAAAAAAAAAAAAAAAAAAAAAAAATCAATTTGTAGTAAAACCCTTGTTTTTGATATATTCTTTGTCCTTTTAATGAATGAGACTCCTCAAATCAAATATAAAGTTGGATTCATTGACCGTGTAGTGCAACTTAAACAAGAAGGGGATAATTCATTTACAAATTAATGATCATCGTTATGCTATAAATATAAATATATATATATATATATATTCTTTTTCGCTTATAAAAAGATGAAATCAAACAGATTCTTTCTTTTTTTTTTACATCCTCAACCCATTCCTTTCCTTCTTTTTTTTTAAAAAAAAAAAACTATGTCTTCTCGTATAATCTCATTCTTTTCCTCAAAATTAATTCGTCAAGATGGTCAAATATCCATTACTCAAGATGACGAAAATGATTCCATAATGTCTGATAAATCTTATTCAAGTAAAAGTTGGCATTATTGCAATCACTGTAAAGTTGGTTTCGCTTCTAAAAATCGTCATGATTGGCATTTAGATGTTTGCGATCAAGTCAAATTTATCTTCTCTTCCTCTTCCTCTTCCTCTTCCTCTTCCTCTACCGCCTAAATGGAAGAAATATGTATACAGCATCAATATGTTATGGCTCTACCCTATAGAAATAAAGATATAATATAAGTTATAGAAATTGGTTCAAAGGAACAACTTGGTTGGATATTTTCAAAAAGATTTAATTGAATAAATTCTTGTCTCTTTTATCTTTTCCCCCCAAATTAACCAGAACCAAAATCAATTATAATATGTGTAAAGGAACTTGTTTATAAGCATCATTTACGGGTTGAACCATAAAAGTTAAAATATATAAAATACATAAATTGTGCGATTTGTTTGTGTGTAAAAGAAAAATGCTAGTTGAAGATGCAAAAAGTGAATAAAAAAGGGAAGTTTTTTTTTGTCTTGGAGTTGTGAAGTATTATATAGTTTTTTTTTTTTTTTGCGATTATTAAATATATGCCATAGTGTGTATTAAAGTGTCTTTTTTTCTGTAAAGGGTATAAAAAGGTTTCTGTTGATTAAAATTATTCCGATAAGCTGTAACGAGGCACACTTGAAGGACTCATATAACCAAAAGCGTCATGGTGAACTCGAGTAGACTTGCTGATTGTAATTGAAGTACGTCTTTCATGATTAAATGATGAAAAGAAAGGATCTAATAATGGAGATGCTGGTGGAGAACAAAGAGGACTATTATTGTTACTTGAAGGAACACTAGCATGCTTATGATTAACATCTTGAATACGACATGTTTCAGAACAGTACAACTAAAAATTAACAGGATTAGTAGCCATTCTACATATTTGATATTATCATTATACTTACGTTTTCTTCAACACAATGACGATCGCAGATGATACACCAAGAAAGATCCATTTTTTTTTTTGAATTATTTAAAGTTTTGTTGTAGTTTATTGTTATAAATACATGAAATAAAAGAAAAGAAAGGAGAAAAATTAATTTGAAATTGATTCTAATTTATACCCTGAATTTGCCTTGTGTAAAAAAAAAATAGATTCAGATTTGATGATCATGATGATTTGATGATCCCATCCACAGATATCTTTTAATCCTTCCCATTCCGACCACGGGTAGGATATTATTAGTTATAATGAAAGTTGGTGTGAGTAATCCTGACCCTCGCACTAAAAAAAAAAGCGGAGATACCCTCTAATGATTGCAGTAGATTGACCAATTGCATGTCGCACGTTTTTCTCACATAACAAAAGACTCGATGAAAACTCAAGGAAAGGGGACGTGCGCACGTTTAGAAATACTAATAATCCATGGTATTGAATATATGTACAAGCATTTAGTATATGTTTAAAAATCTCATTACCTCTTTTTTTACTTGATGTGAAAACAAATCCGTGAAACACCACTGTTGAGAAAATATTCACACCTGAATTTGTTGTAAAAATTATCATGTTTTCTTATCCAATCATCATCATTCCCGCAGATGTCCTTTTCATCCCTTAAGAGTGACAGAAAAAGACAGAGGCAGGCAGAAACCCCTCCTTTACCACAGTAAAAATGTAAGGATAGCACTGGATTGTGTACAACAGAGTCAGATAGTATAAATTATCTCACGCCTTTTTGTCTGGAATGCGATGTTTTGTGTTACTCAGATCTATGACCCACAAAAACAGATGACTCTTCAGTCCAAGCTTTCCATTTGATATTTTATTGATATCGCGCCATGCAATAAATTTGATGAGATGATAATCATCGTTGGGAAGAACTTTTTTCGACTCCCGAGGTAAGCTTTTCCTTAAATTGATGTATCCAATCAACATGGAAGTTTTGCATTATCTGATAGAATAAATTAGAAAGCATTTTTACAATCTATTTTAGTAGAAAAAGAGCAGGGGGCTAAACATTTCGCTCGTGGCATTTAAATAAGAAACATGGAAGTGCATAATAATATATATGAATATAATAATGTTTATTTGGGATATCTTGTGCAGAATTCCATTTTCACTCAAATGTAATAAATGTAAATACTAAACTAATAAACTTGGCGCACTGTTACAAAAATATTATACTTTTTGCACAAAAAATGTCGTACTTTTAAAATTTTTAATCAATTTTTAAATTTAAAGGATTTATTATGGAGTTTTTTCAAATTAACACATGTTTTGCCGGTTTTCAAAAGCATTCATAGCATGTTGAATTTATTATTAAGTTTTGTTTTTTCTGAAATCAAGAAAAAATATATGGTTTGGTTCAATATTAATCTTTGTGTATAGTTTTCAAATATTCTGTCACAAGGGGGGGGGGTTTGTAGGAAAAAAAGTGCTCCACAAGTCTTGTGTTCTGACTTGGCATATATTCAAAAGGTATCACAATAACTCACCATATTTGAAAAAGAGAGATCTACCGAAAAATCATGGCCCAAAAAAGCAAGCTGTCAAATTGATCAGTCTGAAATACTGCGTTCCTGATTTATTTAAACATTTTGTTGCTGGACTAAATTGGCCATTTCAAAATCCGTTTTTGGCAATAGTGAAGATTTCATCTGTAGCGTTAACTGTTCATCGTTCATAATATGAATAATAAATGATACGCCTCCTAAAGTCAAGCCAAGTAATTTAAGTAGTACATATTGAACTAGTAATAGCAAGGCTGCCTAATACATGATGTATTGTTTACATCTCAAATGTTACAAATGGATTGGCAACAAAAAAAAAAAAGAATGATCTTCAAGCGTTTAAGCCAAGAAATTACATTTACATGACTAAGAAACTAACTGAATTTCTTAGTGAAACATATGTTTTTGCTTACTAGATATAGTTTGTTGGTTAACATTTATTGAAGAGTGAGGAATATGTCATAATAATGACAATAATTAAGCATTGCATGCATTTACTCTGATAAAAAGATATTGGAAATATTATTTTTTATGCATGACCCCTTATAAATAATGAACAAATGATAATTAGCAAAAAATAGCTATCCAGCTCAGCCCAAATAAGCCTTAACATTGAGTGAATGTCAAGCCAAAATGTGAAGCCAATTCCAATTCATTCTAGTAGCATATAATGAATATTTATTGTCTGGATATTCAAAATATCAATAACTCGTGAGAATGTTTAAAATATGCAAAATCTTCATCGGAATGCATAAATAAATTGCTCTTATGGTTGGCATTTTAAAGATGTAAAAAGATTGGCATTTCTGCAACGTTCAAAGAAAGCTTTACTTAATCTAAGAGGTTTATCTCATTATTGTTCTTATTAATGGTCTCAGAATCTTTAACATGGATATGTATGTAAATTTTTACATATATGGCCAACAAAATATTGAATAAATTGTGAAAATTCCATAAACGGGTCAATACAAAATGTTCTAAAAGAGATGTCTTGGCCATCATCAAGACAAAGCATAAACGTTCGCGTTGTACACTCTAAGGTAGCATTCAGAATACATTAGGAAAAGAAATCTAGCCAGTCGCCGAAAAAGTGCCGAAAATAGAAGCCATTTAATAACATCATAGCTCTTGGCTTTAAGGGAGGCGGCGCACAAAACGGACATGAAAATACTGTCTCCAAGCGTCACGGTTTTCCATTTAAATAAGCAGCATATCTAACGCGTACATGCTTCTTCTTCTTTCACATTTAGTTTTATACAAATTTTAAATTTAAAAATGGAGGACGAAGTTGCTGCTGTAAGTTGTTGTGCTCACTGGCAACAAAGTATGTCAATTATACTTATATTATGTTACTTTATAGTTAGTTATTGATAATGGTTCCGGTATGTGTAAGGCCGGTTTCGCTGGTGATGATGCTCCTCGTGCTGTAAGTATTACAACATTTCTCGAGTTGGATTATCATAAAAGGGATTTTGGACCTCGAGTTGCTCGGAAATCTTGCTCCACATGTTAGTTTTGGGAGCAAAATTCTTATGCATTGCCTCTAAAACTATCGCCTACTCTCCGCCTCCCCCTCTTTTTTTTTTTTTTTTTTTGAATAATCTCTTCTCTTGCTTATCTGTATTCATATCGTTTATATTGCCGTGTACTAACACTATTTTCATATTAGGTCTTCCCTTCCATTGTAGGCCGTCCTCGTCACCAAGGTGTCATGGTTGGTATGGGCCAAAAGGATTCTTATGTTGGTGACGAAGCTCAATCCAAGAGAGGTATTTTAACTCTTCGTTATCCTATTGAGCATGGTATTGTTACCAACTGGGATGATATGGAAAAGATCTGGCATCACACCTTCTACAACGAACTTCGTGTTGCTCCCGAAGAACATCCTGTTCTTTTGACCGAAGCTCCCTTAAATCCCAAGTCTAACCGTGAAAAGATGACCCAAATCATGTTTGAGACATTCAATGCTCCTGCTTTCTATGTTTCTATTCAAGCTGTTTTATCTCTTTACGCCTCCGGTCGTACTACTGGTATCGTTCTTGATTCCGGTGATGGTGTCACTCACACTGTCCCTATTTACGAAGGTTACTCTCTTCCTCATGCTATCTTGCGTTTGGATATGGCTGGTCGTGATTTGACTGATTACTTGATGCGTATTCTCGCTGAACGTGGTCATTCTTTCACTACTACTGCTGAACGTGAAATTGTTCGTGATATCAAAGAAAAGCTCTGTTACGTTGCTCTTGATTTCGAACAAGAAATGCAAACTGCTGCTCAATCTTCTGCCCTTGAGAAGTCTTATGAACTTCCTGATGGTCAAGTCATTACAGTTGGTAACGAACGGTAAGTGAAAGAGCGAAATCAAATGCGAGGGTTTTTGTACTCAACATTTGTATACAATTATATAGTTTCCGTGCTCCTGAAGCTCTTTTCCAACCTGCTCTTTTGGGTCTTGAATCAACTGGTATCCATGAAACTACCTATAACTCTATTATGAAGTGTGATGTTGATATTCGTAAGGACTTGTATTCCAATATTGTCATGGTAAGTTTTTCATTCAAATGGAGTTGCAATAAGTCGAGCTAAATATTGAAATTTATATATATACATATTTTAGTCTGGTGGTACTACCATGTATCCTGGTATTGCTGATCGTATGCAAAAGGAAATCACTGCTCTTGCTCCTTCTTCCATGAAGATTAAGATTGTTGCCCCTCCTGAGAGAAAGTACTCTGTCTGGATTGGTGGTTCTATCTTGGCTTCTCTCTCTACTTTCCAACAAATGTGGATCTCCAAGCAAGAATACGACGAATCTGGTCCTTCTATCGTTCACAGAAAGTGTTTCTAAGCTTATTTCTCTCAATTTCATTTTCCCCTTTTCCTCAATCTGAAGTTTTTTTTTTTCAAAGAAAAAAAAATTCAATTTATATCTTTCCTATTCAAGTTCAAATCAATTCAATTTTTGTAATAAACAATAAATATTCTATTCGTCATATACTCAGTATGATACTATACATATGCAAATTCAAATGTGTCTAATAGATTTTTTTTATTTTATTGATTTGATTCTGTTGGTTTCAATTAAATTACATCATGTGTAATTTACTGAGAATGAATTTATAACACAACAAAAGTTATAAATATCTCTAGAAAAGGCGATCAGACAGTTTGCAGGATGTATAAAGCATTCATATGTCAGACACATGATGCATTGGTTGTTAGGGCACCTAACCTTGATTTAGTCAATTATATTGTGTTTGCATCTATATCACAAACAGGTTTAATTCTTTTTTTATAATTAATGAAATTAAGAGAAATTAGTGCCTGTAAATTAGACATGTGTTTATGAAAAAAATTGAAATTTGAAAAGGCACAAGATTTAATCATGTATTTCGTACCAATTTTCTTTAACAGACAGTTTCAATCAAAGATATCAGCAAGAAAATTTGAATACTACCATTATTTAGCCTTGCTTTTTGAAAATTGTTCTTATCGGATTATATAATCTTAAAAAATGAAAAAGTTTCTGCTGTTTTATCGATGATATCTCTACCAATTTTAGCGATTACAAGGTTATAATACACCAAAATCAAAGGTATATATGATTTAAGGTAACAATTTGCATTAATTTAAAAATGGTTTGAAGCTTTTGGCATTAGTAGTATCAAAAAATACTAGACTTCCTGACAATATATTGCTCTAATCAAGCAAAATATACTGCATTAAGCCATTTTTATATCATCATGTCTCTTAATAACACACAAGATGCCTACTAGCCTCCATTTTCACGGAATAATAGTATACTGTAATATCTTTAAAATGATTATAAAGATAATTAAATAACAAGAGCTAATAATATCAACCGTTTAAATTGTTGAAGTCAGTGGAGGCATAAACATAAAATATACCATTAGTGTTGTTCAAAAAAGCTTCAAAAACCGTTCCAAGCATCTTGAGGGTCTTTAGCCATGTCATTAAGTTTTGTGGCATTAATTTCGCTCTCCATACTGCAAAGCGTTATTCACAGCTTTTCAGTAGCCAAAAAAGTAGACACCCTATTAATATTCTAGGAATCTAGGAATTGACCTGGAAATTGATGCATACTGAAAACTTGAATTGTTATATAGCAGTTACAGCTATAGTATTTATTTTGGAAAACGCATCCCATTTGGATCAATATTCTCTGATTATAAGCATTTTTTGAGTTGCTTTATTGTTCTCAAGCAAAGGAAAGGAGTAATTTATTGAAAGGTAAACGCATAAAGTTATTCAAATGAAAAAGTACGGTTTTGTTATAAAATTATAGAGAGGGTCTATATACTGATTGGATAAACGTATTAAATGTAAATGATAATATAATTAGAATGAACATGTGGATGTTGTATGAGCATAACAGAATTATGCTTCTATGATTCAATAATAGCATACATGATAATAGACTCATGGAATTTAGTATTGTATAATTTGCATGTCACACATCATGGTTTGAAAGATGTTCTAAGCTGATAATTCGGTAATCCTTACTACTGATAGATCACTTAGTATAGTTGTACATAATGCATTATTATGACTCCTTGGATGCTCTCAGAGCAAATGAATTCGCTCAAATAAGATTGTCGATAGGTTTATGAGATTATCGATACTCTCATATAAGAGTGTCTCAGATATTGACTGAAACTTTAATTAATGAAAAGCTAGAATGTAATATTTTTAATTACAAATTCCTTCTACTTAATTAATTGCAGCAGGCTTTTTTTAAGTATGAAACACCATTGTGTTAGTTAAATATTTGGAAAGATATGCCTATTCAAAATTCCCAAAATATTGAAACTTCCAATTTGATGTGGTTACAAGCACATCGATGTTCTTTAAAAAGTGCACTTGTTTGTACTTTACTTAAATTTGTTTAAAATGTTAAAAGAGTCTGTAAAAATAATCTTACCAAAATATTACGCTTTTATTAATGATACACCCTTTAGATGTATTTATACACAATCGTTATAAATATGAAGATGGTTTGTCTATCTGAGAATATGATGTAGATCAATAAATGTATCTGCATTGATGTACTATAACATCAATTATAGACTAAGACCTTGAGTGTGAGACTTATAATGCATATTGATACAACACAATTCTTTGAATTAAAAAAACAACTATTTTATTATCTTGCTTCAATTTATAATGAGTTGTTCCATTTGTAACTAGTATGTTTTCTAATTTAGACATCCCCTGTTATGTCAAGATACATCATAGGTCTCAAATCCAAGGTCTCAGTCTATAATTAGTGTTATAGTAGATCAATGCATCTGTATTGATCTACATCATATTCTTAGATAGTAAAACTCTCGTAATAGATATAATAATGAGTGTGTATAAATACATCCAAAGGACGTATCGTTAATAAAAGTGTAATTGCTACAAAAACGTAATTAAAAAGCAGAAAATAGGAAATACAATTATAACTCTTCTAAGTTTATTAAAAGTAAAGCAAGGATTCATCAGTTCGATGGATCATTGTGGTATTTATATTAAATGTCTAATTCAAATTACTAATGCAGTAATTTGATTTTCTCTATGTTAAAGCTGATGGGAAAAGGGATCAGCAATTATTAATTCAAGTTGTACAATTGTCTATAAATGTATATGGTGTTTTAAATTGTAGTTAAGTTTCTATAATTCATGTTCCTGGTTCTCACACCAGATTTATGTTATTAATTACTAATTCAATTTGATGTGTGAAAGACTGCCAGTAGTTCACATCATGCTCCCCGGCCAAACACATTGGCAGATGTGTTGACTAGAGTAATATAAAAGGAGAAGTAGTAAAGGTAAGACATAAATAGTGTAAGTATGTTTAAAATTAAAGTGTGTTTTTTTTTTTTTTTTTTTTTTTTTTTTTTTTTTTAAAAAAAAATAATTGTTACTGAGTTTTACGACGATTGTTGGTTTTAGATGTTTGTGATACATTATTACCACGTTTTCGTTTACTAGGGTTGTTGTTTGAATTTTTAGGTTTTATTTGAGTTTTAGAAGTATTATTTTGTTCTATTAACCTTTGTTTTCTTTCTCTGTCAAATATATTATTTCGTTTTATTTTTTCCCAGTATTTTTTGATAGGGAGAGGTGATGAGAAGAGATCTGGCGTTATGTAACTATTTTCGCGTTCACCATAACCAACCCATTTGACCAAATATTCGATAACACCATCTTTATTTTTTCGATGATCACGAATATCTTCAACTTCAAATGTTTCTTCTTCAATTGCAGTTTCATCAAGAGAAACAATTTTTAATTCTGAAGGTGTATATTCTCTGTGGAGAAGTTCATTATTTTCATCACGTAATGCGTAATTACCCGCTTGTGTTTTTCTTGCAACGACGTAAGGTCCTGCATACAAAGGAGCAAATTTATTTTCACGACCGTCTTTTAACCTTACCATGACAGTTGTGTCAGAAGGTATATCAATTAGGTAATGTTTTGCGTCAATTTTTTTATTATATTCCTCAACTAAACGAGTAGTTCTAGTTTGGATTGCAGGAAATACAATCGAATTCATATATTCAGCTCGCTTTTGGAGTTCGGGAATGGAAAGAGTTTTCCGTCCGTTCAAATTTAATTTTTCAGTAGACCTCTTGGTATTAACTTGGCGTGCAAACATCAAGCTAAACGGAGTGCTCGCAGTACGATTTTTAATTTTCATATTAATGGCTAACTGACAAAGTGCCAAGCGATCATCCCAATTTCGGTGATCATTGCCACACATTTTTCGCAAGGTTTGCATGATTGTTCGATTTGCATTTTCAACACTACCGTTAGATTGACTGTAATATGGAGTGGAAAAGCGATGTTGGATTTTTAAAGTTTTAGTAAGGAGATTCATGAGGGAATTTGCCCACTCTTTTCCATTGTCTGATTGAAAGATATTTATGGCAACACCATAATCCCCGAAGATATTCAACAAGGTTTGAGCGATTGTAATGCTTGATTTGTTTGGAATTGCACGAGTGATAACATATCGTGTACAAAGATCAATCATACTTAAAATGTATATGTTTCCTTTATCAGTGACAGGTAACGGTCCAATAAGATCAACTGCGACTCTGTCCAT
>JAEPRC010000348.1:7811-44033 GCA_016758945.1 Mucor plumbeus
TTTTCTTGGAGTAGGGTTTTTTAAGCCTATGATCTTGCTATTCTGTTTCATTGATTGTGATTTGGTGTCTCTTCTACTGCAAGATGGTGTCTTCAAGATTTACAAGGTTTTTCCCCCTCCTACCTACTTTGGGTGGGGTTTTTTTTAAGCCTGTGGTCTTTGTTCTGCTTTAATAATTTCAACAACAATGGTGTTTCAAGATCTAAAGGTTTTTTCCCCTCCTACTAGTCTTTGGAGAAGGTTTTTTTTTATGCCTATGATCTTTTAAGGGTTTTCAAGATTTACATTGCTCAAGATTGCTGTACTCAAGACTCGAATGTTTCTATTTCTTCCTCAAGGCTGGTGCACCTGAATGGTATTCTGCCGACTTGTTCTGAACTAAGCACGATTAATTCGCATGCTTTAAGGAGCTTGTTTGCAGAATGCTTTATGAACATGTAAATAATTTCTCACACTGATATATTTATTTATCACTGATATATATTTCTTTTTATATTAGGGTTAACAAATGAACGGTGTATGATTATTAACTTGTTCTAGACTGATTTTTTATACAGTATTCTATTATCTTACAAGTCAAGGTGGTGCAAATGTCTAAAACATTATAGTATTGTATACTCTGCATCTCTGGCTTGGATATTGATACTTCTAAAGAAAATGATGTGAAGCTTGTTTATATATCGCCGTATCGAACACGGTTTCTTCTTCGGAGGTTTAGATTATTACAGGTAAGTTCATTTAGGTTAACTCTTTCAGATAATACTTGAGACTAATTTAATCTTTTTCAATTTTCCTCTTCATCATCTTTAAATCTCATTCTCACTTCATCCTCACTTTATCCTCACTTTATCCTCACTTTATCTAAATCTCAATTTTCATTATATCTAAATTTTATTTTCATTATATCCGAACTTTATTCTCACTACATCCAAACTTTATTCTCACTACATCCAAACTTTATTCTCATTTCATCCTTATTTTGTCTGAATTTAAAGTAGAAATACTGTATTTAGCAGCCGCACAGTATATCAAAGGTGTAAATATACAAAAAAACTTTTTTGCCACCCCATATAAAATAAAAATCCACATAAAAACTCAAGCTATCTTGTTTATCTATTAATTATTCATATACACGTATTCATAAATAAAGAGTTAAGGAGCTACAAAAAGTAGATCTATCTCCAAAAAAGCAATGGAATCAATACCGAAAGGTGAAAAAAAAAAAAAAAATTTCCAAATTTCATCGTAAATTTATATTAATTTATATTAAATAGACGAAGAAACAAAAAAGAAAATTGTAGATATTATAGACCACCAATTCGATTTGGAAATATACCTTAAACAAAGAGAAGTTGCGACTATTAGAAATGAGATCGTTAAAGCAGAAAATGCGCTTAAAGACCTTAGATTAGCTGTTGAAAATGGTATGTCGCAGTAAGCAAAGCAATATTACATAGTTACTGATACGTTTGTATTGATAGAATCAATGGCTGCATCAATGCCTGAAGCAGCGCACTATACCCGACGTTCTGCCATGTATTATCATGGCGGATCGCAAGCACTTTTCTCTCAGGCTAATGGCCCTTCACCAAATGTACCGAAACGTAAAACTTATCGATTGTCTGAAAAGAGCAAATTGTACGGGAGAAGAAATGATGGTGTTTTTGTTAGGTAAACTTTTAATTTATTTATATTGCGATGCATAAGCTAATTGCTTATTTGTAGTTTGGCATGTCCAGCTTGTCATAGAGACGACTTTGCAAATCTACAAGGTTTTTTAAATCATTGCCGTATTTCGCATATTTTAGAATTTGGACCTTACGAACAAGTGATGTTACAATGTGGTACACCTGTTGATGAATCAGAAGTACCTATGGATCATCCTGCTAGATTAAGACCAGTTATGAATTTAGTACCTTCAGCATCAAAACAATCCCAAAAGAAATTAGAAAGAGTAAAAATCTTGTAGATATATTTTATATGAAAATCAACTAAATTTTTGTTTACTTTCAATAGCCTTCCATCAAAGTATTTGAAGAAGATGTAGATATGGAATTGGAAAACGAGAGAAAATCATCACTGAAAGCAGCTGTAGAAGAAATCGCAAATATCAATAATAACAGTACTACAGTTGCAGATACTCAAACACCGATTGTAGATACTTCAGCAGATGCATTGAATATTGCACAAGTGACAGATGATGCCAATGACCAACGAATTGCTAAAATTGATACAATTGAAAAAATAGTCGAAACTGTAGAATTACCACCAAAATCCGATGAAGTTAGTTTTCCTGAAGAACAAGTCGAAACCCCCATTCAATCAGATCAACCTTTATCGGAAGAAAAGAATGAGATTCAACTAGAAGCGTCAATTAACGACAACAAGGAAACAGCCGAAGAACCAGAGAAAGCTGAGGAACCATCGAAAATCGAATCATTTGCAGCTGCCATGTCTTCAGGCAATACAGCTGATATTGGGTCTCGATTTTATATTAAGCGAAGAATCCTTGTAGGCAATGTTAGTAAATATATAGCACCAGGTACAGATCAAAGAAATTGCATATAATTTTTTTGTGTTACTCACATGTTTTGTAGAACGTCGAGATCCAACATTAAAGCAATTTACACACAAATGGATGATTTACGTTGTTGAACCACCTCAATCCAAACAAGAAGTAGGAGCATTTATTACATGTGTACGATTCCACTTGCATCCCAGTTATAAGCCAAACGATGTAGTAGATGTAACAGAGCCACCTTTTAAATTAACTCGATTTGGTTGGGGTGAATTTCCTATTCGAATCCAATTATTCTTTGTAGATAAACGTCGTAATAAGGCCGTTGATTTGATTCACCATTTAAAATTGGATAATTCTCATTCGGGGAAGCAGTTGCTCGGTGGTGAACGAAATATAGAAATTGAATTGGATCGTAATACAGATTTCAAAGATACATCTTCGCCAGCCCCAACATCATCAGCAGCAGGCACACCTACTACTTTATCAGCGCAAACATCAACCGTTGGAACACCTTCAATAAATGATCCAGCGGCACCAACAGCACCTCAACCTACACAACAACAACAACAAAAACAAAAACAACATGATGCCGAAGCAATTGCATCAATGGCTGTCAAGCAGAAAATGAGCCTTTTGAATGGCATCTTAAAAGAATCTGTGAGAAGATTACCCATTGTTAGAGCAGGTAAACTAACTAAATTTTTACTTCAAATCAATTTAAATTACCTAACTTCTCTGGACAATAGGCTCTCATGGCACAGTACTTCCTTACAGTTGCGCAACTAGCTCCAAAATGTTTTTTGAATGGTCAGTAGGCAAGCGAAAGGCTTTAGAATGGCACCGTGCTAGAATTTTGCGATTAGAAACTCAAAAGAGAGCATATGAAGTTAACGACAATGTCTTGCGTCTTGCTGCTGAAGCATTAAACACTAAAGATGTCGTTTTATGGTGCAGAGCTAACAAATATACACCCATTAAATCTGACACTATTGAAGATGCACGAGAATCTGATCTTCCAACGGGATATTGTAAATTTTGTGGAAGTTTGCGTGATGGACATGATGAAACAATTGATGATCATTGTCCTCGTAGACCAAAAGGCTGGAATAGTAGTAGGAAGCGTGGTGGTATAAACAGTACAACAAGTGTCACCAAGTTGTTAAAGACGTTAGAATCTGGTTGGGATCAAATAATAGATTCAGGTGCACATTTTATTATAAATGCACAAAAAAAATTCAATTTATTAATGCCTTTGTTTTAGATGATGATATGGATATAGATGTTGATATGGATGATGGTCTAGCACCAAAAAAAGAAGAGGTGAATCGACGACAGGATATCTTAGAAAGAGTGCGGAAATGTACACTTAATGATGATATAATGGACGTAGTCAATGAACGATCGTTGGATTGGATATGGTCTGTTGTAGGTCAACTTCGATTGAAAAGTGTTATTGCCAATGATATGCTTTTGGGTAAAGATGGTAATTTGCAAGGTCCAACATCAAGTTTTGATCTATCATCTGCTATGAAACAGCGGCTTGTTGTTGGAAATATTTTAACACAGGTAAAAACCCATACCAAAAAACTCAAACCATGATTTTAATTTGTGATTTTTTTTTTGTAGGCCACTCGAGTTTTTTTGAAAAAATTAATAAACCAAACTGTAAATATATGTCATAAAGAAGAAGAAGGTTCAGCGGATAAATCAACTAAAATGATGGTGCCGTATCATATCTATCAAGCAACACAACAACAAGAAGAGTTTGATTTTTTAACAAACCAATATATGGGACCTGAAGAAGTAGTTGAAAACGATGCTTCAAATACAAAAGATTGACCTTCTCCCCCCCTCCCTCCCCTCCATTTTGCATAATAATTCTCCCTCCAAAACAAGCATAAAATAAAAAACTTAATCTATTTGTTTACATACATATATATTCATTATAAAAAAGAGAGCATTTTGATAGATTTGTTATACATAATAATAGATAAAGCCTAGAGGTTGATTAAAAAAATTACGCTCTTTCAAGTGTGAATTTATGCAAGATGCTGGTGAAACAATATGTACGCACTTTTTTTGTGCTTTTTGTAGAAAAACAAGAGTAGTATGTTAAACTCTTCTTATCTATAAGTATTAAAGAACCCCTTGAGCTTTTGAACGACACGGATTCTATGAAAAATAATGCATTTTGAGCAATAAAGGCCAGATATTTGCCTTTCAACTGAAGGCAAATACTAGTTACATGTTCAAAACTCATTCAATTGGATTTTAAATTGATGATGGAGGTACTATTATACTTTCAGTTAATCGTTTGTATATACACATATATATAAAAGAAGCACACGAGTTTTCTTTTCCCATAATTAAATTTTGATAGGCTGAGCAAATAAGCTGGCTCGTTGCGTAATCATATTTAGAAAGAAGCGAAGCACATGAGTTGGCTCTTCACATAATTATACCACAAAGAATAGAGCAAATAAGTTTGCTCTTCATCTAATTATATCGTGAAGAGTGAAGTTTTGCTACAAAAGCTGATAAAATAGAAACAGAACTTGTATTGTTGGCCACCAAACCAGCAAAATTAGCCTAAAATAGTACCTTAAATGATATAATTTAGTGATTTGAGGCTATCGCCAGCGCTCAAAAGCATACCAAACGAAAGCTCTCGTTTAATAGACTCGGACTGATGCATTTTTGCAATTTTTCTCAGATTTTTATTTCATCTCAATTTTTGCCTTATGATACCTCGTCTAAAATCCCAAATTTGACAAGTTTCAATTTTTTTTCGCAAAAAATGAAATTATTATATCTATGTGGTACAATTGTTTATTTTGAGGTTACACACCTAATTTTTTGACATTTTTATAAAAAGCCGAAATTTAATATTTTCGCATTTTTATAAAGATTTTATCACAAAAAATTTATAGAAAAAATAACCATAATGAAGATACTTTTTAAAAACCACAAATCTACTAATTTAGTAAATGAAATTGCATTATAACTGTTATGTTGAAAAAATCCTTCAAAAGTCAACTTTTTTTTAAAAAAATGCCAAACTGGATCAGAATGGCGCTTGCCATGACAAATAAAAAAACACCCATTTAAGCCCCGACTTTTGAAATTTATGCCCTTTTTACAACAGTTTAAAGATTGATTTTTATTATAGGAATTTAAAATGGGCACTCAAGATGAGCATAAGCCTTTAAATTTAAGAAAAAAATGAAAGAAGAAAACAAAACCCCCCTTTTGCAGAACATTATACTAAATAAGAAGGGTAAAAAAAGAATATGTAGAAGTTGCTAAAGAACGATATGACTAGTAGTTAATGTAATATTGTTCTTGAGGAAAACCATCAAATGGGAACTTTGATGAATACTTACCACCGAGGGACCGCACAAAGAAGACAATATGCATACTTTTCATCAATGTCAAGTTAATTTTTGAGATACCAGGAAGATCCTGGATCCGAATCAGGTGCAATTGTGACCAAAGAGTGTACCAGACAGCCAATGGCATGCAGCAGAGCCAATAGAGCCGACCAATATGGGGAAGGACCAGAAGACGCTTTCTCTGGTAGCAGATTTAGAGCATTGTCAATATTGTGAACACCAAAAGGAGCAGCAGGTAATGCATCTAGTAGAGAACTATTAAGAGCACGGCAAAAGAGGAAGTGATCCCGAGAGATGTAGACTCCAAAAGGTGACCTACAGGGGCATTCTTCCCTCAAATTTGTGCAACGGCCAAGAGGCCAACGAACCAAACGACTACGAGCAGACCTACCAATAGGTAAATAAAGTATCGGATCAGGGCGAGAGACAGATGGACGACACACACAAAGAAGAGTTTGTGTACCAGATATAGCAGCAGCACCCAGTTAACAATCTACTTGGTCTTGCCAATAATTGTTACAGAAGCTAGTAAAACCGGCATTACTCGAGATAGGATTAGGAAGAGATAGATACATGCTGTTTTCATAGATTTATTTATCCAATCTTGTATATTGAAGACTGTTTCGAAGAAGAACCAAAAGACTATCCTCGGGCAGAGTATCAACACGGAGAGCATACCTAGTGGCCAGGACATTATAACGGTGTTTCATGGATGAATACAGGAAATGTGTTTGGCAACATTAAACCACTTACTGCTCACAAACATGCTAACTAGTCGACTTTGTAGATCATCTAGAGCACTAAAATCTTTAAAAGAGAGATGAGATATAGCCAGGCCATATTCTAGTTTGGGACGAATAAATGTCTTGTAGAGACGAGAACAAAGCAACATAGAAAATCCAGTATGGTTGACACCAACTGAGTTAAGCAGAGCCACAGTTTGAATAGCACCAGCAGTCGGAGAGACAGAATACCAGAGGCGTACAGACCCTTACGACGAAAAGGCATACCAAGGTAAATAAAGTCCTCCATAATGGGTAGGGTTTCATCATACAAAGTTAACCGATCACCAGATAAAGCAGCAGGAGCATTTAGCACAGCACACTTAGACGGTTTCTAACAATACCCAAGAGCAACAGAATTTGCAGAGGTCAAATACAGCATGTGTTGGATGTCGGTTTTGGACCCGAAAATAACAACATCGTCCGCGAAGAGCAAACTATTGATAGCAAGGCCGCAGAATACCCGGTAAAGAATTAATATACAGCGAGTACAGGCTGGGGGGGGGGACTGAGCACTGAGGCCTGAAGGACACCAGTTACAGGAGAAAAAGCCGCATAGTTGTGATTTGCGATAAGTACTGAAATAGAAACATTATCAAACATATTAATCAACAAATTCAGAACAGGTCGAGGGAGAGAAGAACCAGCCAAGACTCGCCAAATGATTCTACGATCCACCATGTCATATGTTGACTTGATATCCAGGAAAGCAACAACAGGGTACCGTCTATGATTCAGAAAGTAATCATGCATCAGGTCGTGCAAGCAGAGGCTTGATCCAGAGGACTACGTTGGAGACGGAAACCACCTTGGGCAACATCAAGGGCAGGAAAGTTCGCATCAAGTTCAGACATTAGCGATAATTCGAAAAGTTTGCGCATCACCGAGGTAAGAGAAATGGGTCTAAAGTTACCAGGATCAGTAGCATCTCCTTTCTTAAAGATTGGAAAAAACCTGGGCTTGACGCCAAAAATTAGGAGTGTATCCCATTGATAGCACAGGGTAAACAGCAAGGACAACACAGGAGCAATTTCCGGAACCAGAGACTTGAGCATTTCAGCTTTAATATGATTCGGACCAGGAGCTTTATGTGTAGGAAGCCGTTTAATGTGAAATACAAGTGTATCCACATCAAACAACGACAAATTAGCAGGTACACAAAAAGGAAGTTCAGAGCCCTTTTTACAACAAAAGGGATGATTAAAAGTGTATTAAACTACATTAAAAAAACTCTTCATTCGTTTGAAAATTGTTCACGATTTGTACGAATTTGTATTCTCACTTTTTCTAAATTTTATTTATTTAATATGCCTCAATATACAACTACAATTATCTAGAATTCAAATGGAAATACCTATAGCATTTTATACAGAAGCGAAATAAATATTATGTTGATGAAGAAGGTGCAAAGGGAGACGGTAATCTTTTACGGTTTGTATCTGTACTAGAAAGAGAATACTGCATTCTCCTTGCTGCTGCTTTTCCAATAGCATGAAGCTGATGATGCTGGCTTTTGTTATTGATGGTATTGGCATTCATGTTATTGTATGAAATGATTAAAGGGTCTTTAGATGCACTGTTTTCTGTAGTCGTTACTGAAACTGTACCCTTCTCTGCTGTTATTGTTTCTTGATCCTCTACTTCCTCTCTTTCTCCTTCTTCTTCTTCTTGAATTGTTTTTTGATATCCTTTCCATTCTTCATGATGATGTATAAGTTCTTGTCCTTCTTCTGATGGGGTAGAAGGCGATGAAACATCTACTGGGCTTTTTCTAGCTTCATCATCATCGTCATAGTCATCATTTTGATTATCTTGTTGTTGTTCATACTGTTGCTGACACTCTTCTTCATTAGGAATAGGGTAACCTTTCCAAACTTCTTCATCTTCATCGTCATCTTCGTCCTGACTTGTAACAGGATATCCTGTCCATTCCTCCTCCTCCTCCTCCTCTTCTTCTGTATCTGCAACTGTTTGAGATGGTGTACTATCATGTGGATAGCCAGTCCATTCTTCATCATCTTCCTCTGTTAAAATTATGATATTATCTTCGTCATCTTCTTGTATGTCTTTAATTTGTTTAGTGTCATTTGCTGACTGGCAATGAGCGATTTCTGGCGCTCTAGGTGATAATATGGGCACAATGTCTTTATTTTTAATACCTTCCGTATTTGCAGACTCTTCATTTTCTTGGACTTTTACGATTAGTTCTTCTTTATTTGGTTGTGTTTGAATTTCTTCTATTGATTGCAATTGTGGTTGCTGCTTTATATTTAATTTAGGCTGTTGACTAATTGAGGGATTTGATTCATTTTGAGCTTCTTCAACTACCGATTGGATTGCTTCTTTGTCAGCAGTATCAATTACAACATCTTCCTTTACTGACTCAGTTTCGCTATTTAATATTGACGGTTCTTCAGTAAAAACCGCCTTAGCGTTATTTGTGTCTTCTTTAACTGTATCTTCTTGAATTTGATCTTCAGAATCTATATTAAGAGCGTTATCAATTATGTTTACATTTCCAAAATGTTGATATTCTTACTCAATACATCAACATCTTCTTTTTTGGCAACTGAGCTCAACGAAGGGGATATATGATCGGACTGTTTACTGCTATCTACCACATTCAGCCCGTCAACTGTTTCCTGTACTGGATCTTGCTTATTAGTATTGGCTACCTTAAGGTTTCTTGATGGTTTAATTGGAGGATCTTTTTTCAGTACTATAGTAGTAGCCTCTTTCATCGTGAAATCCTGATTGAAAAAATCCCAATACATATCGTGCTCTTCCTCAGACTCCAACTCTATTTCTCCTGCAGCCAAAGGTTCCACATGTAAGCTTTCGTAATGTAACTGAGATCGTGTTAGATAGGCACGAGACACAATCCAATGATAAACATTGGCATCACTTCTCAATAGATCAAGATCCAAACAAGTAGATGTTGATAGTTTGATTGATTTACTAGCGCTTGTGCTAGATCTTCTATTAGTGTTGCTACTACTTGTGTTACTTTGGAAAGATAATCTTCGATTTATAGAAGCTGTAGTAGGGCCAGAGGAAAATTTTTCAAGTTCTAAAGGATCGATTTTAGAAAACTGTTGACAAAATTCCAATAAATGAACTGATGAAGTTAATAATGGCTGTCCTGCGCTAGAAAGAACAACATTTATAGCTTGAACGGATGCATGAGTTTGGACTAAGTTTTGTATTATAGCGAGATGTGCATGCATGAAAGGAATCGCAATCATTTGCGATTTACTAGGCGTTATATTCAGAAAACGATTTGTGTGTAACCACAGTTGGTGGTGATATGCCTCATAATTGTTTTCTGGAGAAAGCATAGCTACAAGGTCCTGATAAACATGTATTAACTTTGGCGGACAAGGAGACCACATGGCCTTTAAGCGTCCAACTTCTGGCATATGAAGACTAGTTAAAATAGCAGTGCATCCAGAAAAATCGCGGTAGACATGCAACAAGATGTAAGCTAAATGGATCAACTGAATCACAGATTTTTTCTTTGGGTCACCATAGATGGTTTGATGCGCAAATGAATGAGACAAGTAACGATGGAAATCCAACAGAGGTACCATGTTTGATTGCTTGTCAAAATTGCAAAGCCAATTTTTGTCCAATGTCACCATACGAAATAAACTGCAGTTGATGTAGGCGATTTCTTTTGCAATATCATAAATGTTAAAATCTAAAAGGCACGATAATTGAATAGATTGCATGCTCTTGGTGAGCCGATCTAATTTTTCTCTTTCTTTGTTCAAATTTTTCTCTAACGATGATTTTATAGTCGTATTTTCTTCTTCTGATAGTGATTTTGTAGTTTGTGCTAATAGTTTTGCATACTCACAAGAAGTTTGAATATAAGGCGATAATGGTATAAGGGGAAGTCTATTACTACAAGACATTTTTATAAATTTTTGTTGTATAAAGTCAAAAGAAACAAAGGGGCAATGGTCGTTTGTTTGTTTGTAGGAACGTTCATGAAAAGGAGGGAGTGTAGATGACGTTGTAACACCATGAATTGTAGTGGTGGTAGGCACAGATAATCACCTAGCGCTTTTGCAAAATGTTGCAAGCTCTCTATATACAGTATTTTAGCCTAATTTTCTTTTCCTTCTTTATATAGTCAAATTAGTATTTTCAATCTCTCCGGACGGTAGCATGGTATTCGTATAGAATATTTGATTTAATCAATATAATGCCTACTCAAAACAGGATATTGAATAAAACGTAACGCATGCTAAATCTAGAGGTCCTGATCCAAATTATACAGACAAACCGATTTTTATTTATTTTAATTTATAGGATTTTTTTTTTTTTTTTTTTTTTTTTTTACAAACAAATGCGATTAAAAATTTAACAGCTTCTTTTATATTTGATTTAATCTCCCAACACCCACATAAATGACACCATTTTTTGTAAGGTTTTTCATCCTTTTATTGCATTAGAAAGTTTTCATGTTCAAGTCCCGTATCCAGCCTTTTTCATTTTAAAAAAAATCCAAGTTCAGGGTCCCTTATCATTTTTCCTGTCAAATTTTATATTTCATAAAAGATGCATCTTTTAAGTCTTTGTAAAATATCAAAGCAAGCTTTATATAAATCTAATTTTAGTCTTGTACTTCAGCATGCAAAGCACACAAAAGCATTTGTAACTACTCCTATTTATTATGTGAATGCAGGTAAAAAAAAAAAAAAAAAAAAAATCTATGAAAAAATAAGAAATGTAAATTTTAATTATCTTTGAATTAGTTCCACATATTGGTCATCTTTATTCAACAGTTTTAGCTGATACAATTCGTCGTAATTATGTTTTACATGGAAAAGAAGTTATCATGTCAACAGGAACAGATGAACATGGTTTAAAGGTATAAACAAAAACCCAGAAAAAAATATGCATTTAATAAATTTATTTGAAAAAGATTCAACAAGCAGCAGAAAAGAACAATATGAAACCAATTGATTTCTGTGATAAAGTATCTGAAAGTTTCAAAAGTTTATGTGAGGCAGCAAATATTGGATATAGTAGTTTTGAACGCACAACCAATAAACACCATATCAAATCAGTGAACGAATTATGGGTAAAATACATTTTTGTTAATATACATACATATATATATATATACATATATACATATATTAATGCAGTTTTACAGAATCAATTATTGAAAAATGGTTATTTATATAAAGGAAAACATGAAGGATGGTATGCAGTATCTGACGAAGCATTTTATGCAAACAATCAAGTTCAAGAATCAGTAGATGAAAAGACAGGAGAAAAGATTATGGTCTCAATAGAATCAGGACAAAGAGTAGAATGGACATCAGAAGAAAATTACAAATTCAAATTATCAGCATTTGGAGATCGTCTTTTACAATGGATTGATGAAAATCCTAATGCAATTGTACCAAATAATCGAAAGAATGAAGTTATTTCTTGGATTAACCAAGGTTTATCTGATTTATCCGTGTCAAGATTAAGATCTCGTCTTGATTGGGGTATACAAGTACCTAACGATCCTGAACATACCATTTATGTTTGGTTGGATGCACTTACCAATTATTTAACTGCAACTGGATATCCGTGGACAACATCTAGTACTCTCAAAGATTTCTTCCCACCTGATGTTCAAATTGTTGGTAAAGATATTGTCAGGTACGTTTTTTCCTTAAAAGTTATACCTGTCAAAATAATAGGCTGGCTCACCTATAATAAAACTACAGATTCCATGCGATATATTGGCCAGCATTTTTGATGGCTGCAGGGCTCCCTTTGCCCAAACAAATTCTAGCCCATGCTCATTGGACTATGGGTAAACAAAAAATGTCTAAAAGTCGTGGGAATGTAGCTGATCCATTCCAAGTAATGAAAGACTATGGAGTTGATCCAGTTCGTTATTATCTTGTGAGAGATGGCGGTTTAGCTGATGATGGAGGTAAATTTTGCACAACGTTTAATAATTTATATATTCATTTTTTACTTTAGATTACTCGGAGGAAATGATCCATACTAGATATAAAAAAGATTTAGCTGGACAGCTTGGAAATTTACTTAATAGAGCAACTGCAGCATCGTTACTTCCTAGTGGCAATGTTCCTGGAAAAAATCAAATTATTGATCCTAGAGATCAAATGTTACACCATCAAATTAATGAGACAGCAGGTAAAAAAAAAAAAAAAAATTAAGAATTATACTAAAAAAAAAAAAAGCTATAAACTAAACAGAATTATAGAAAATTATAATAAAGCATTTGAGGATAGAGAATTTAACAAAGCATACGCATATATCTTTGATATGGTATCTCAGGTAAGTGAAAAAAAAAAAAGAAAATATTGTATAGAATATGGAAAAAACCAATTATTATTTCATTAGGCAAATAAGCATTTCGCAGAAAATGAACCATGGAAAATGGCTAAACAACCACAAGATAAAGAACGTCTCGATACTGTCTTGTATTATTCATTAGAAGCTTGTCGTGTAGCTGGTATTTTATTACAGCCTGTGATGCCTACTAAAATGGAACGTCTCTTGACTCGTTTAGGTGTATCTAATGAAAATAGATACTTTAAAGATGCTATTAAGATGAATTCAGATGAGAGACCATTAGGTAAAATTGAAGGTGTATTATTCCCTCGTCTTTAAAAATAAATATTATATGTATAAATTGGAAAAGCTATGATAATGATATAATATTGGAACGAATTAGAGGCCTTTTTTCATTCAATTGGATAATATAAGGTTTCCAGGTCAATGAGTCAAACGGAATAACTCACACTCCTCACCCCTACATACATCATTCTCCTATTATGACCCCACATCAAAACTTTAATAATTACAAATTTATGCAATATGTGTTACCAATAAACATCTATATAAACTTGAGTTATTCTATGATAATTGATATTTTTTTCATTTCCTTTTTATCTAAAAAAAAAAAAAAAAACGAAGAAAAAAAAAAAGAACAATACCATTATGAATAACCAGCTTCAATTCGATTATTATCCTTTAGAAATATTTGATAATGTAGCCTATTATCTTACAACAAAACAAAAAGGGATTTGTCAGTCTGTATGTCGTTCCTGGAGAAGACTATTTACACCATCTAAATACAGACATATTCATGTGAGAGGCAGAAGACAATTTAGCCAATTTTATCAATCATTGGAACCTGAATTTGTTGGCCATTATGTTAGAAGATTATCAGTTGAAGATGTTTACATGACGACTCAAGAATTAAATTCATTACCAATGCTATGTCCAAATCTAATTGCTTTATCGTTCAACGGTAAATCTATGGACAGCTCAATTGGAGAACAAGTAGAATACTCTTCATTTGCTCAATGGTCTCATCTTCGTCGTTTAACTGAACTTCAAGATTTAACAGTTACAAACTATTTGCTAAGGTCACCATCTTCACCTTTGTCTTCCTTGACTCATTTATCAATTCGTTTTAATGGCAACGAGCAATCGACAAAAGACAATTTCTTTGCTAGTTTACATAAAGCTACTGACCTCATAAATTTATCACTTGATTCTGTCACACTGTCGCTTTCTGAAATTGAAACCATTCATCAAGCTTGCCCTCATCTGCAGAAACTTCGACTTATTAATGCTCATTTAGAGCCTATTGGATCAACTGTAGAAGAAAAGAGAGCAGTAGCTACTTATCTATGTCAGCCTGCAAAGTTTATGCGCACATTTGAATACCAGAACGGGGGTGATCTCTATGATAATTATGAATGGCTGTATTATTTTGCAAACAAATACACGTACCTTGAAAATTTGGAATTATGGTGTGAATACTCTGTTGATACTCCTCATCGTATACCTCCAAGTATAATTGAGTTAGAAGAAAGATATGGTGCTTTAGCAAGATTAGGCATGGCCTGTTGTTCACTTAAATCTGCAAAATTCTTAAATATTACCATGAACTACTGGATTTTTGAGGCGCTTGACAGTATGGGTACACAGCTGGAAAGCATTGCATTGGGTGATATGACGGACAACACTATAGATTTGCTTCAATATCTGGGTGAATCTAAACAAAATGTTTCAGAATTAACACTTTGGGGCTGGCCTTCACTTTGTATTCAAGAAATTATGGAAGAAACCATTGCAATGATTGGACAATGCAGTGAACACCTCTCTTCCTTTATCTTCTCAATGCGTTTTTCTGGTATCAAAAACTCACCTGTTCCTATTGACATGTTACTTAAATATTGCTCAAAACTTTCCTATTTGAAATTTGATTGTATTCAAGCTGCCCTATTATCCTCAGTTGACATTGTTCAAGATTCCCTGGTGAGCAATCCTTCTTTTGTTCATTCAAAACTGAGTCATCTTGCATTAGAGAATGGATCTTTCCGCAACGAACTTTTTGAATACTTGTCTATCCGTTGCCCTAACTTAGTAAGACTTGAAATTGGTTCTAGTGCGCTTATTGGAGAATGCTCTCAAATGGAGGTTAAGATTGACATGCCTCATCATTCGTTTGAAATGATCAGTATTAGCCATTTACGGCCACCTACTCGTTACCATCATGCTACTATTGCTGGAGATATTCGTTTATTTAATGTTTCGCTTCTTGGTTCAAAGAAAAATAATAACAATCGTTGGCATCAACTTTATGAGCTAACAGATTATGAAAAATATGCAGATAGCTTAACTTTTAATTACGAACAAAAACCATTGGAAACAAATAGGCCTACAAAATATAAATCTCATGTAAATCCAGATGATAGACCTGCTGGTCCTTTTGTATCTATTCAATGTCAAAATCTTACAGAATTAAATATTGGCAATTTTTGGGTTATATAAACAGGTCAAAAACTGTACTTTTATTGCTGCTATTTATTATTTAATCAATAAAATACCCTTTATAAATCATTTAATGTTAAAGCTTTACTTTAATTGATGCGAAAAAAATGAAGCTAAATCACTAAATAATACATCTAAAAACGACCAAGATGCATACTAATTGCCAGAAATTTAACGAAAAAATAGGCTTATTTTAATATTTTGAATGCAAAATTTAACAAATTTGCAAACATTTCTAGTGTTGAGAAACATACCAAACGAATACTGCCGTTTGGCTGATCCATTCTAAAGCATTTCTGCAATTTTTTCCCATGATAATTTTAACTCGGATTTTGCCTTACCATATCTCATCCAAAATCCCATTTTTTTCAGTCGAAAAATGCGACTTTTCAATAAAATAAATACAGTAAACATATGGCTGAAATAACGCTATCTTTAAGTTGGCAATGTTTGTTTTGAATTGAAAACCCAATTTTGTCGATTTTTTTTTTTTTAAAAAAAAAAGCTAAAATCCCACATTATCAGAGTTATATCAAATTTCATCCTAAAATGTGCAAAGATAAAATATCATAGTATAGATAATATTAAATTAAATATCTTTTGCTAATAAAAGATTGAAACATTGCTATCAAAATTTGGATTTAAAAATTCTTTATATGCCTTTTTTTTTTTTTCTGAAACGACATTACTAATTGTAAAATAAAATTACTATGGCATTTTTTAATTCAGGCTTCGTTTTTGGCTTGCTCTCAAGGAATCTTATAATATCACTTCTGTTTCTAAAAATTAGGTTATTATCTCTAATTTATCAGACCTTAATAGTGAAGTTTTACTTCTCCAAAATTATGAGGGAATTATGCACTACTTGTAATTATTGATTTTGTAAACACTTGGCAAAATTTTTGCATGAAGCCTTTTTTTTTATTGTTATTCAGCAGGGTGGCAGCTATTCTGACTTGTTAAGTAGCGCTGTGAGGTAGAGATAGAAATACTAAAATGGTATGCTTTCTTTTTTTTTTTCCTCTATCATTGTTCATTTTATATTAGTAAAATTACATAATTAGGCTTTATTCAGATATGAAAAAGTTGAAGAAAGTCGATTTGCAAATTTGGGTTTATGGTTCCTTATCGTCATTCAGATTGACAAGCCCAGCCAAGAAAGTGCTATTGGTATGACTAAACAAAGAAGATTAATTGGCAAACAAAAGTTTGTCCACATGCGAATGTATCAATCACGATACAACACATATTTGGTAATTATTCAAAAGTGGCTTTAGAGAGGTAAAGTCTGGTACTGGAAATATATCAAATTGTTCGCTGTGTTGCCTCACAACAATGCCATTTAATTAAATATCTAAAGATATATGACAAAGAAAAGAAAAGAAAAGAAAATTTATTATTGCGTATTTCAAAATAAAATCATTTCATAAATGCTTTCTAGGTTTCCAAGTCTTTTTTTTTTTTTTGTTTGGACTCAAATGGTGTATGCCTATTTTTTCATTATCAATGAATTTATTGGTATTTTCGATATGTACGACGGAGTAGTTTGGATTTCGGATTTGTAGTCTTAAAAAGTTGAATTCAACTTACACAAACGCAACGAATGTTACCTCAATTACAGCCTCTCTGCAATTATGATATGCTTATATATCATATATATATGAGTTAATTATTTCTGCGTAAAATGCATAAATAGACGCAGCAAAGGTCCCTCTTTTTAGTCACTTAATTTTCTTGGGAGGATGTCTGAAGCCAAGCAATATACAACAAAGAATGGTAGAACATACCACAATGAAACTGAGGTTCCATATATGCTTCCTACAGACTCCAAAGGTAAATTAATTTAATATTTATAGATAATGTGCTATGTGTATAATATTTGAATGTTCTAGAAATCCCTCGCTTGTTCAGGCAACATGAAGCTTTAAAGGGCATACTTGATGGGTAATTATATCTAAGCATATGTACTCTATGTTAAGCGTACTATGCTAATTTCAGATGATTACTAACACGCACACATACACACACACACACACACACACACACACACACACACACACACACACACACACACACACACACACACACACACATATATATATATATAGCCGTTTCAAGGCCCCTCTTCAAGATAAACTTGAAGCCGGGATAACTGTTCTTGATTCAGGCTGTGGTCCTGGAGCTTGGTTATTAGATATGGCCAACACATACAAAAATTCTCAATTTCATGGAATTGATATCAATACTGACCATTTTCTGAAAGAGGGTATACCTGCAAATGCACATTTTGTTCTAGGTGATTTGGCAGAGAATATACCTTACCCTGAAAATACATTTGATTTTATTTACCAACGTTTGCTTATATTGGGATTAACAACAAAGCAATGGGAAAGTGTAAAGATACACACTTGAAAATCTTAATATATAATAGTACTCATTTTTTATTTCAAACAGAATCTGCAAGAGCTATATCGTGTGCTAAAACCAGGAGGTTATATTGAATTGAGTGAGGTTCGCTATACATGTATTCAAATTTTATACGCAAATTTACAAAGATATATGATAGATTGATTGTACAATAATGCATACATACGGTCATTTTTTCAAAAAACTACAAGAAGCCAGTAAGTATCTATTTAAAGCAATAGTTTTATGCCATTTACTAATCTGAGCTTTGTTAAATATCAGCCGATATATGTCAAAGGGCTCGAGGCACACGTCCTCATATTGCTGTTGAGTTATTTGAACGTGCTAATAAAGCAGGATTCATTAATGTAAAAGATAATATTATTAGTAAACCCTTTTGTCATGGAGGCGAGATTGGAGAACTTACAAGGTATGTATATTTACCATGCATAATTGATTTTCATCGATGATATGGATTCCACCAAACGCTCACATTTAGGAATGACAAACTATACATATCAATAGATTCCATATTATTTCGGCTCATAAGAGTTTTGGTCCTCATTTGGCAGATATTGTTCCTGAATGGAAAGAAGACGATGTTTATCAAGAGCATATCAAGAATTGTGAAATTGAGGCAGCAAATAATAAAGTGTATGCTAGATGGAATGTTGTTACTGCCCAGAAACCCATCGATAAGGCTAAATGATGATTTGACAGTGTTTGATAGTGATACACTTTATCTCTTATTGTATTTAATAAAACTTGATTTTAGAAAAATCAATTACGGAAAATGCACTCCTATTTATCAGATAATAGAGACTAAGAAACCTAGTTTAAGTTTCCATATATCTATACTTATAACGATTGATGAGTTACATATAGCATCAAAATTATATTTTCATGTAGTTGTAAATTTTTATTATATATATGATAATGAACGATATATTTATTTGCAATGTTCGTATATATATATATATATATATATATATAATATTAGTCTTTATAAACGTATGTTTCCCGCAGATCTGTAAAACTGTTGCGGTAATACATTTCTAAAGAAGCAGAGCGTGCTACAGTAGAAGATCTCTCTTGATTTGATACTGTTGGAGCTAATTTGCAAAGCTGTACATAAAAACATTGGGTATTTAATATATATATTTATTATAGCATGATCATCCGATTTCAACAAACCAACCATATCATTTACTTTATACTCCAAGACACCGCATTCCAATTTATAATAAGAAACTTTTTTGGTCTTATCAAGCACACTATTGATATCGCTAACATCCATAAAATCTGTAGTTACATATGTTCCCCAAGCCTCTTTAAAAGGTAAATTGTCAATGACAACTACCTTGACGTTTGGGTATTTGTACATAAGATAATCAATCAAATACGAATGATAAGTTTGACCAACTTTAACTCTGAGATACTTAAGAGTAAAATTTCTCTTTACATTTTCTTCCATCCAAATATAAATGTCGTGTGCGTTTTTGATTTCGTTTTTTAATGACAAGTGAATAGTCAGCTCTTCAAGAAAATTGCAATTTTTCAGAATGCTCTCTGTTTCTTCAATATTATGAATATACGAGTTAAATGAGAATGATTTGAGGTTTTTGAGCTTGTCTAAACGACGAAGCGTATCCCATCTAACTTTTTTGTCAAAGAGAGGTCTTCGAATATTTACTTTAACGTCAACCAATGTGTTTCTGAAAACATACAGAAGTTTATCGTATACGTTACTATATGTCCAAGCAGATGGTATAGTTTTCAGTTTTTTGAATTTTGATTTATAACCAACAATGCCAAGCAATACTTTGAAAAATTCGACTCCTTCCACAGCTCCATTAAAAAATTCCATATTACGGGTTAAAGCTAAGCTCAAAACTTCGTTAAATGAACCAAGAGGGACATACTGGGGCATCATGGTGAGATACTTGATTCGACCTCTTTTTTCCTTATTAGAAGTAAAATAATTAACAAAAGCCCTTGCGTCAATATCATCAGTAAGTGTTATATTTCTGTTGAATATGACCGACTCTGCGAGCTTCTTCCATCTTTGGCTAACTAAACTACATTGCTCTAATTGCGTAAAAGAATTAATTTTATAGAATATTTCTATCCACAGTTCTGAAGGCAATGAGCTTGAGAATTCTAAATTTGCCTCCATTTTACTTGATTATGCGATAAACAGAAAGAAAGTGATATTCTATTAGATTCAGATAAAATGTTGCTTTTAAATTTTTTGAATATGACAATATGCATGCAAGCTTGAAACAATTTCTTTGCCAATAGCATGTCATCAATTGGCACTTCTTATCATTCTATGATATATTATTATGAAACAACAATAAAAATATATGAATACTTATGTTTGTATGTATATGATATACTTCAATAATTTCATAATTATATCATTGTAGAATACAAGTGTTAGCCTTTCTTGCTTGTTTCACATCAATTTGATGAATTTTAAAGGATCTTAAAGAATTTTTAATTATTTTTATAGGAGATAAAAAGATCAAATTTAGCAGGATCAATATTAAACGTTATAACGACACACGAATAGCGACGGAAACTCGTTATACAGGATACTTTTGAATCCAACAATTTTTTTTTCAACAACTTCCCTACTTAAGTTTTATGTGTCAATACAACAAACATCAGACAAAATTATTTCCACGAGTTCAGTAGTTTTCATTGTCATACATGCTGGTTTTGACTAATTTACCGCTATTTCTAATTTCAAATGGTCTGATAAGTTACAAAATCCATTTGGAAAAAGTAGTTATCTAATTTCTACGATCTAGCTAGTAAATCAATGGAAAATTATACTTATAGCACTAGGTAGTAATTTTACAGTTGTAATATACTACCTTAAAAATTACAGCCCATTTGAATCAGTACTCTTTGGTTACTGTACATTTGTACAAGGGCTTTTTTAGTTGATTTATTTTTTTGAGCGGGATGCAATAAATAACGAAGTTGATTACTAAAATAAAAAAATATATAAAAAATAAAAGCGGCAGAAATACAATTATAATCAGCTAAATTTTTATTACAAAAAAATTCTGAAGATTTAAAATAATTAGTGATTTAGATAACTTGCTATGTATGCCATTAGCCATTAGACTTGAATGGAGTAATCTTCTTCTAGCTTGGAGTTATTGTTATTGATACTGCATTATACTTTAAGGAATAAATTATACAGAGCATTGACCATAAAAGAAGGTTTGTATGTCAAATGTCAAGTGTGTCAATATACTGTAGACCTTTGGGAATTATTGATTACAGTCATACAGTATCTAATTTAGGTAGCCTTATTAATTTTAAAGGGTAGTTTTTATATGCTTGAGATTTTATTTATTATATTGATTCAATTTCCGTAATTTTCGCTTTCCAAAATCAACATACATCTCATTTCGTATCAACCACAAGCTAAAAACATGTGGTACAATACTTGTTGTGCTCGTGCTCGGCTTGCTTGATTTTTTATAAAACTGGCTAATGCTTGGCTTTTCCTTGAATGCTTGCTATTCAAATTTAAAATTCTTGACTTGAGCTTATTTTTTAATTGTACAACCGCTTGGGCTCGGCTGTTTTGTGGACGCTACACGAGGTACATGGCAAAGAAAAGATCATTTTAAAGTATTATTGAATGTATGCAAACACAACCATAATCAATGTGAAAGAATAATACTACTAGAAGAAGCAATTGAAGAAAAAGGAACTAATGCAAAACGAGTGCGAATGTACGCAAATAATAGTTTACTTTACAATAAAACATGACGCTTACGAAAATTATGATAAAACCAACTGGCTGTTGTCAATTGAGGTATATAGTATGTAAGTTATAAAATTACTTTGATTCTATGACTGGAGAGGGAGAGTTTGGTGTTACTAATAGTACTTGCTACTTGATATTACTACTAATACCTCATTGATACCTATGATTGGATTATTGTATACAGCCAAACCTCAATTTAAGGGCACTCGTGGTTTCTTTTAAAAAGTCCTTTATATCGAGGACCTCCCTTAAATCAAATTTAAAACACAGATCAATTTCAATTTTAAGAAAGGAATAAAGGCATCTTAGATAATTAATCACACCGCATCCTTAATCCATGATACAAAAACCTCCTTTATAACGAGCTATCGAGGCTTCCGTTATATTGAAGGGTCTTATATCGAGGTTTGGCTGTACAGTATATCTAAATACAACTTCATATCACCAAGCCAAAAAATAAATTGTCTATTATACACGTAGCAGGCATCTCACTCAATTAAAGCTTACCTTACACCGTTGTTCCTTTTTTTGTCCCTTCACATATTGTACTTACAGAATGATGAATATAATTTGTTAATTGCAATTATAACATTACTATTATCGTCTTTGTTTTCAATGTAATTTTACCTATTATGCTATTAATAAAGTCTAACTATTAAAATTAATTCGCGTAACATGTAATTGTTGTGAAGTGTTTGCCGCTGTTATACATATGAAAACAATCCCTTTTATAAAAAGGAGTGGCAAAGTATGTTTCATTATAATACATATACACATTAACAATTTGAGAAAATGCTACATTTTCTTTTGGATTATAGTACAGTATATTTGTGTTTAGTCTAATATTTGAGAGAGGTAAAAAATGTTATTGAATGAATTTAATGAAATTCACCGTTGCCACGCAACATATTGCATGATTAAAATAATAAAAACCACAAATAACAAGATGTTCAAAGAATTTGTTCTCCTTGAATTTAATAAATAATGTAATTCCTCATTTCTCATAAATATACAAGAAACTTGTGTAAACCCAATTAAAGTATTTGAATTGAACAAAACTATTTTACTACGCTGCTTCAGTTTACAATAATGAGTTGTTCCATTTGCAACTACAGTACTATATATATTCTAATTTAAACATCCCCTACATACCATTGCATTGCAAAAAAATAATAGCTTCGGCGAATTCTCTTTGAACTTTCATACATCTCAGGTGTGGCGGCAGTTTAAATCCAAAATTTTCTGATGATGAAAAAATTGGATAAAAACGATCCTAAATTTTTAAAATGCAAAATTGACAGCAAACATGCATAGTAACCTGGGTAACTTTACTAAGTAACCTCAACATAAAATTTAATTTTGTATCTAATGGTATACTTATTGAAAATGTGTGTCACGAAAAATTTTGTAGAAAAAGCAAAAACATAAAAATCAGTTTTTAGTGATTTTAAAAATACTTTTATAGTTAAATTTTTAAGTTAAAATTACAGACAAATAACGCAAAAAAGTATCTATTATTTGAGGCATTATTTGTCACTCTAGCTCTATTTTTCATAGAGTTATTAACTTTCTTCGAAAAAGTCAAATTTTGGACGAGGGTATACAAGGAGAAATTGATGATGTTTTTTTCGAGATTAATTTTATGGTAAAATATAATAAAACTAAATAAAAGATCCATTTTTTGGCTAATAAAGTATATGTTTAAACGGTTGCTACCTCGAGTTATAGTCCATTGAAGTTGCATTTTTGTAAGCTGATTAAGGGAAATAGCTTTATAAATACTGTGTGAGCTTAATTGAAATTTTTGCTTTATTTATTTTTGATCTTTATATATCTGTTTTAAAATATTACTTTTTGAGATTACTTTAAAATTACAGGAGTTATCAACTGAAAAGTAGATTTTTTAGCGATTTTCTCGGTATTTTAAGATATAATATATACAGTTCGCATAAGGCGGAGTTTGATAATTTAGGCCCTTAATTCGAGCTTGATATGTAATAAATCTACTCTTTTTTTAAGGGATATATTGGCACAATCTTTAGGGCAACGTTGTAAAAAATAATCTAATATAAGTTGTTCTTTAATATATATTATATCTATTATCCAGTACAATGCTTGTCCTTGCACTTGGATTTACTGGCCTGCTTGAGCTTTTATAAAACTGGTTAATGCTTGGCTTATGCTTGATTGCTTGCTATTTAGATTTAAAATTCTTAACTGAAGCTTACTTCTTAATTGTACGACCACTTGAATTCACAGTTGGCTTATATTATTTTAAAATATTCATTGTTCAATAAATGCTCGATTAAATTACTCGATCTCGTTTGCGTTCGGCTATTTTGCGAACGCTGTACTGTAAGTGGATTATTAAGAGATACCAGTAAAGCAGTTACATTTTATAATTTGGAATGAATTTTTTTCAATTTTAAAGTAAGAGAAACTTCTACTACAAGTCAATGCTGCAATAATGATAATAGCTTTAGATGTACATTTTTAGCTATTTTTTATGCCGAAATATTGCTGCTTGAATAAGTAGAGAAATATTAAAAAATAGGCATAGCTATCGACTTAACAAAGTTAATGTTAGCTGTAATAGTTATAACGTGTCATAGTGTCATAGTTGCACTGTTGCACTACCAATAAATAAATTTTCAAGCACACATTGAATTTACCGCTTAAATCAAGGTTGACCTAAATAGATATGACTATATATAGTCAATAGCTCCCAAAAGGCCCATATTGTCACACTCTGGCACACAACTCTTTATGATCGATGCTTTGCATGATTTATCCTTTAAATATGATATCAATAACAATAACTCAAAATCAGAAAATTACTCCAATTCAGGTCTGATAGTATACAAGTTCTCTAAATCACTATAAATTACCCTCATACTATTTCAATTATATTTAATCTCCAGAAATCTTTTGTAATAAAACTTACTTTATTAACTGATTATTATAATTGTATTTCTATCTACGGCTAGTATTTTAAGGTTTTTTGTTTTAGTAAACAACTTTGCTATTTACTGCACTGTGTGCACAACAAGGCTACAAATAATAATTAATTGTCTACAGTCTATTACTATTCCATCTGTTGAGTAAATTCAAAAAACAGATAATTTTTTTATCTAATTTTGGCTTTTACAACTTAAATTTGAGAGTTAAAACTTTGAGCCCTATAAATCAAAAATTTCTTTTTTTTATTCCCTAAATCAAAAATATAGCTGTATAAAATAGCAGGAAAAAACTTAATAATGACGAGCTTGATTGAATTAATTGCAGCAGTAATAAGGTTTTAGAAACAAATCGTGGTGTACGTTCTTATGTACTTGTCGTATGTCCCAAGTTGATAACATTGTATCATCATACAGAGTCATCTTCTATAAAATTATTAACTCTCCATTTTGATTTTTAGAATAATTTTTACCATCCCGGAAATTCCAACCTAAAGCAAAAAAAATTCGTTAACCAAAAAGTTACACTCCAGATGTTTTGGATTTTTTCACATTGATAACGACAAATTAAGAGAAATTATAGCTGCTATCATTATAGTGATAGTCTCATATTTTTAGTTATTTCATTGTGTAGCTATATAGTCGTTCAAAAATCTTATAAGGTTAAACATAGCCAAATAAATGTTAGTTGTACTTATAATTAAAATATTTATCGAGTTTGTGCGTATACTACATAATATTAAGATACGGAGCTAGAAACAAGTTTCAAAGATTTTGATCAACAAAATACCAAAAAAGCGTCTAAATAATAGTGAATAATTCCGTAATTTAGTCGACAAAACTAGACAATACGAATGGCTTAGTTTTAGAATTCTAAAACACGCTCATTTTTGATGGAGTAATAACCATATTGAAATAATGCCTTGTTTTATATATTAATATATATATATATATATTATATTATATACATATATAATCCTCATCAAATAGTCGCAGTTTTGGGGGGAATCTGTGAAAATATAAAAACAGTATAAATAGATGCATGTTTTGAGGGATACAAATAACAATTAATTGTCTGCAGTATTTCTCGTACGATTTGATGCTTAAATTATGAAAACTGATGATTTTGTTTTTAACTAAGGCATTACACAGCTTTAATTTTTTGCGTGCTATCTCTGGCTGACTAACCGTATGCAAAATTAGCAGTTTTTTAAGGTTTGCAGTGAATGGTTTTAAAATTTGAAAATGAACTTGTTTTTGTAGGGTAGACTCAAAATAAAAAAAAATAGTGGATAGAAAACATGCTAGATAGGAACATAATAAAAAGTGTATTAGTTTAACAGCTATAATTAGGGCGAAAAAAATTCTTCAAAAAGCTAAAATCACGATATCACTCCTTGATTAACATAGTTTTAACCGGCTATATATTGTGAATATAAAAATCTACAGTATTAATGTAACAATGATTAAAAACATAAAAGAACTTTAACAGCTTTTTTTTGGCCTTAGGAATCGTTATAAGTATTTAAGAATAATAATTCGAATATAATAATTGTGTATTAGTTAGCATCATACCTCCATTTGATATATTTGTGCATGTCATTTTTTTTTTTTTTTAAAAAAAAAGGTTGTTTTTCATACATAGATTAAATTGGAACCATGCAAGTCATTTGGTTGTGAATTATTCAAGCAGAAGAAAAATTTAGCCGAAATACCCTTTAAAATTTATGTGATTGAATATAAATAAAAAAAAAAAAACTGCAAACAAACTCTTGATTCACAAGCCTATTTCATCATGTATTTTTTTGCGTAATATGACCAAATGTAAATCTGGCAAAAGAAATGTTCAAAATTTGATCATATAATTTCCTAATTTGGCTCAAGTGATTCTACACTACCGTTTGTTTTTAGTTTTATATCTATTAATATTCATTTTTGGATTTAAAAAGATACAAGTAAACTTTGTGCTACAGTTTCTTTGAAAGTATTAGTTACTTGCTCATTAAATTAATACTGCTTCTTATCGAATGCCCAATTTGTGTTTTTTAGGGGAGGGCTATCGTATTTGAGCAAAGAATACTTGCATTAAGTGTAATCTTCGATTATAAGGCCAGGTACAATTAGGAAAGTTTTTTGTTGCTTTTTGAAGAAATTATTAGCCATATACTATCAGTATCTGGTTTATTTCATTGAGAAAAACAAAAATGATGGACTATGCTATTAGCTACCAATGCTTCCTTAAATTTGCGAGGGGCTGAATAACCACTCATCGGCCATCTTTCAAAATCAAAACGACCGACTATTCTACAGTTAGCGAGTTAGCACTAATACGAATACTGATATCAGTGCAAAATCTTCAGTTGGTACCACAATTAGTTAGTAACATGTTACATGGTAGTATATAAAGCAATGTTTTTCCTTGTTCTTGTGCGTATAATTGTGATACAAAAACCGCAAAGATGATATAAAAATTATGTATATTGAGCCTCCATAAAAACATTCATGTAATCATAAAGTATAGGTTTAGAAATAAGTTTAAAATTAGTGTCTACGGTCATTGCTTACAAATGCCAGCCACACTAAAAATAATACTTTTTTGTTGCAAAAACAAAACTTTACATGTAACAATAATAATACCTTGTTTAGTCAAAATATATGTTTTAAATAGGTATTCTTAGTAAAATAATCCTTTTTACTGTTTTACTTTTTTTTTTTAAAAAAAAAAAAAAAACGTTTCAGCCTGACTATTATCATTTGATATTTTTATTCTGATCTAGACTTAGTACACACATCTCTTCTCTTGGCGTGAAGCTTTTTTTATCACGAAACCTGACGTATCATGATACTTGCGGCTAAATATTGCCCATCATAAAACTGTCATTTGATTCTAAATGTTTTGAAAAGAAGCCTATATGTATATATTTACTAAATTTAGTCTATAAGCCTGTTTCCATATAATTATACCAAAATAAAGTTTTTTTTTTTTTTTTTTTTTTTTTTTTTTCTACTTTTATACATGTCGATCTGGGCTGAATAAAATTGATCATCATAATGATTCTATACATATCTTGGCAGATAAATCTGAATGGATGAATTATAAACAATAAGGCGGGAATATTTTATACGCGATGTTACACTGAAATTAGGGTTCAACGAAATCATTTGTAAAAATGTAAAAATGTACAGTTATTGAATAGTTTTTTTTTTTAAAAAAAAGGATTTATTTATTAAATACAGTATATATTACAGAAAGAATGTGTGAAATAAAATAAAGAAACTAATTATAATTGCCAGGAACAATTTTTTCACATCCATGGGTTGAGATGCCCAACTTACAATCTGATTGACTCTTGCAACAACGGATACAGAAGATGTTGGCATCGGGTTCAATTAAGTTTACAAAGTACTTGTAACCATTGCAGGTGGTAGAGGCAATGTCCTTGTTATCATATTGCCCTCCACCATCAGAAGATTTGAGACTATACTTTGTACGATCAATTCTACCAGTGATTTGCTGGTAATTGGATGTGCTAGCAAAGTGAGCAGACTTGATGTAACCAGTAGGAAAGACCTTACCGCCCAAACCAGAATTGGTGCACATAGGAATACCATCGTTTTCAGTTGCGCCAACATCATCCCCTGCATGAGGAGGCATGAATGAACAAAAAGCAGTTTCAGATTTGACCTGGATTTGATATTTAGGAGCACGTCTTTCCATGGGCAAAGCATGAGCTACCATTGCGAAAAAAGCAATAAAGAAAAGAACAGAAGAAACAGCAGCAGTGGATTTCATTGTTATGTATAAAATATTATTTGATTTGAATGAAGAAAAAAAAATAACGAGAAACTAAGGACCCTTTATATATATTCACAAATGTGTCAAATTCTGTATTTGAAAATGTTTATTCCCCACGATATAAATATATAAAATATCCTAGTTTGGAAATACTATATATGGAAATACAAAAATATCTCTTTTTTTTTTTACTGAAAACATTTTTTTATTTATAAATACATTATAGTTACACACACCATATCTCCATCTTTTCAAGTTCACTTGATGTCGTATTCACTTGTCTAGCCATAAACAAATCATCATCATCAATCATCAACACCATTTCATCATCCTCATCTTTGTATTGCAGCCTGATTGAAGAAGATACATTGAATTTATCTTGAATCCTCAATTTCAGTTCATCAAAAGTAATTTGATTTGAAACCAACAAAATCCTTGTATCAACATGATGAACTTTAATTTTAATTCTCCCAGAATTATAGGTGCTGCTTCCGTTACTATTGTTTGAACCAATAGTTGATGTAGATGTTGAGCTTTGCAGGTGGACATCGTCTCTACTACCTCCTGTTGCTAATCTATATCTGATGAGATCTCTTTCTCGATCTTGAACTGTCATGGTATGTAAAGATCCATATGCTTGTTCTAGTTCTTGATCGAAATCGCCATATGTGCTATTATCTTCATCATGTTGTTTGGGTATACGTGGAACTGGTGGTGGCGTTTGAGGTGGCTGTGATTTGAAACTTTTGGCTGAATTTCTACCTCCAGTTGTTCCTAATGAGGATGAAGATGAATATCTATTATCTTCTAATGTAGATTCAAATCCACTATCCACACGACGACTGTCCTGACGATATCGATAACTTGATGAGGAAAATGAAGTTGTTGAGCCTGAATCATCTGAATAATACATGCCTAAACTTGAATCTTTTCTTCTTGTTGGTATAGATTGTTGTTGTTGTTGTTGTTGTTGTTGTTGTTGTTGTAACATTTGCTGATGTTGCTGTTGCATTTGCTGTGGTTGTGGTTGTAATGCTGGTAATGTTGATGGAGGAGGAGGGGGTAAATGTTGTTGCTGTGGTTGTGGTAATGCAGCAGGTATACTATGAGTTGATGAAGATGATAGTAATGAAGGTTGTTTTGGTGTATATTTGTGAACTCTTTCACTTAATAAAATTGAATTATTTCGTTTTACTAAATTATGGTGAGAAGGCGCCAAAGCTGCTTGTTTAATAATAGATTGCTGTTTTTTAGTAGGGTTTAATTGATCTACAACAGCAAACATATCTACACCGTTTAGTTGTCTTAATCTATTTTCAGGAGGTCTGAAAATCACAAATGGGGGAATTGAAAAAACTGAGTAACCCTTTCCTCTATCTTTTACTGCCTGATTAATCACATCATGTTCTTCTGTCATTCTGGCTTTTTGTGCATGATATAAATCAGTTAAGCCACCATCCATTTTTCCTAAATATAATTGACAGATTCCTCTATTGAATAAAACTTCACAAGAATAAAGTCGAAAACTTAAGCCTAATTGTTGATAATTAATGATTTGATTACCACGAAGTTTCTATTTTTTTTTTTTTTTTTTTTTTTTTTGTAATTTAGGGAGTTAGTTTTTATATAAAAATAAATTTTTATTTTTGCTATAATACCTGGTACGCTTCATCAAAATCATTTCTTGCAGATTCCATTTCGTTTTTGATAAAATAAGATACACCCCTTTGAAAATAAGCTACAGCAAAATATGGATCCAACAAGATTGCTTTTGAATATGCTCCCAGCTATATGAAATGTTTAAACGTCTGTTTGTATTTGATGTATATATCTTATTTTACCGCATGATCATGATCCTCTACTGTGGCAAAGATTAAGCCAATATTGAAATGCATCTTTGCACTATCTGCTATTCCCTATAACTAATTGTTAATAATTACCCCTCCCCTGAAAAATTAAAACTCCAAAAAAATAAAATAAAAAAAAAACAATAACATACAATGAATGCTTTTATGGATTTATCAAAATCTTTTATATCAAAAGCAGCACAGGCCGCTTGCCATTGTTCCAATTCGTACTGTTGGTAGGAGTTTAGTTGATTAGTTTATCTGTTTCGCTCGTGCTTCTTTATTGATTTGTAGTACCTTTAAAGACATTTTTTTTTGTGTGTGTGGTTGCTTTATATTTCAACTCAACCCCTCACTGCAAATCCAGTAAAAAAAATAGAAAAAACAGAAAAAAAGAAAGAGAGAAAAGGAAGTGGAAAAGAAGAAAGGAAGGAAAAAATTTCTTCATATTCTCTTTTGGCAAATTTTAGAGGAGTTTTTTAATTATTTGATTAATGTAAATTTATAGAAAAAGAAAGAAAGATCGTGTAACAGTTGTTTAATTTACTTGAGGAAACACAAAAAAAAAAAAAAAAAAAAATATACCAAAAAAATAATGAATTTCCATTAGGAGGATATGAAATCTATTGTTCTTGTTTGTTAAAGGAGAAGATGCTGCTGTTAGTGATGATGATGCTGGTGTTGTACGACAATACTAATATCATTTTCAAGTGTCAAATAGGAACAAATTGAATCATTTAGAGTGGAAGCATTAGATCGTATTGACAGGGATCTGCCTGCTGCTGTTACTCCTCTTTCTGATGTTATCATTACTCTAGATTGTCCAGGTATAGGGCAATGCGGTCTTTCATTATGTGCTACTGTAGTGTTTAAAGCACAATTAGTGCTTGGTTCAATACTAAATTCACTGCCGGCTCTTGTTGCTGTTGTTGCTTCTTGTGCAGCAAATGAAAATGATAGTGAAGATCTTGAATAAATACTAGATTCGTCCCCTTCTTCTTCCTCCTCCTCTTCTTGTTCGTTTTGAGTTGCAGCAGATATGTTATTAGCGTTGGTTTGTCTCTTTTTAAGTACTCGATTATCTTCAAATAATTGATGATTGTTACTGTTGGATGATGGTGAAGATGTAAATGATAGTAATGCCGCACTATGTCGTTTACGTATTCTCACTACAGATGTAAAATTACTAGTATCAATTAATGGTGGTATAGTAGTATTAGTGTTATTATTATTGAATATAGTCTGCTGTACTACATTATCAAATGAAAAGCCTTGAAAAGGATCCTCTTCTTCTTCATCGTCTGCATTGTTATTTGAAAATACATGTGACGATTGACTAATCTTGACAGGCAAATTTGTAAACATTTCATCAAAATTCGATACATCTTGATCGTTTTGAATGAAAGGTATATAAGGTGGCCTTAATTTGAGTTGTCCTACGTGATCCCAATCTTGAATAAAGTTGAAGTATGGATGTGCTTTGATTTCTTCAACACCATCTTCCCCCCAACCGATTCTTTCACATGCTTCTTTTTCTAATAATCCTGTCAAGAAATTACAAGTAATAGGATCAAAATCATTTGGAAATTCCAATGAATCTTCTAAAACTCTTTTATACATTTCCATATGTGTATCTGCCCAATATGGTGTCTAAAATCATGTTTATGTTAATAACCCTTTTTAAATTAATTTTTATAGTTTAGCAGCCCCCCCCCCCACTCCTCTTACTTTCTCGTCTCTCCCTCTTCCCTTTTTTCTGCAAAGAAAAAACTTACGGTGCCTGCCAACATCTCATACAAAAGAGTACCCAAACTCCAAAAATCAACAACAAATGTATATGGTTCTCCCAATAATATTTCAGGCGCTAAATATTCAGCTGTACCACAAAATGTTTGAGTTGAGGGTACATTATCTTCATCAACATCCATTTCAGTGAATATTTTGGATAACCCAAAATCAGTTAGAATGATATGACCATCTCGACCAATAAGTACATTTTCCGGTTTAAGGTCCCTGATTTTTTATATGTAAGAGTCATTGTTGCAATAATTGTTTGTATAACATTACCTGTATACAATGCCATGATCATGTAATATACCAAGTCCGTAAACAATCTCAGCTGCATAAAATTTAGTGCGTTCTTCATCAAAGCATGACATGTTAGATAATTGTGTAGCAATGTCTCCTCCAGCATAATAATCAAGTACAAGAAATAATTCAGATGGTGTTTGGAATACATGATTTAATTGTGCAAGAAATGGTTGATTTCTTAGACGCACTAAAATGTCTCTTTCGGCTCGAGTATGTATGAGTTCCTTTTGTTTCAGTACCCATTTCTTTTTGATTGATTTGAGTGCATATAATTGTTGATTTCTTTTTGATTTTACAAGCAAAACTTTTCCCATACATCCTTTGCCTAGTACTTTTAATAAGTTATAATCATCAAGAGTGATTGCTGTATTTTCTATAGCGGGCGTTGGTGAAGGAGTACTAATAATTTTTGGTAGTGGTTTATTCACAGCATTGATATTAATTAGGGGAAGATTATTATGCTGAGATGATGAAGAGGGAGGGTTAGCAAAGGGAGTTGTAGTAACAGTAGTTGGTTTTGCCGATATTGATGGTAATGATGGTAATGGTGGTAATGGCGGTAATGGTGGTAATGGTTCTGTAATTTTGTTATTATTTGCAGAGTTTTTAACTTCAAAAGTAGGTGCTAATGTAGTAGATGTATGCTGAGAAGTCAGTAATGCATCTTCATCACGTTGTACATTAGTAAAATCTCGAAGAGTAGAAGAAATACCGATGATTGGGTGCTGAAAGCAGCGCTCGAGATATTTCTCTATTTTCGTTGCATTACTCTTTTTACGAGAAAAGGGCAACAAATCTAAAAATGATCGACGTTTGGAGTAACGTAAATTTTGTTGATCTTTTTCTTGATGTTGATACTGATGTTGATGGGATTGATGTTGGTGTTGTAACTTCCTTGGTGGATTACTAAGGGATGGGAAAGATATTTTCGATCTTGGATAATGGAATCGAATCTTTTAAATATTATTTAATTAAAAAACGCACATTTACTATTTTCATGATGTACCTTTTGATGAAATTCTAGTAAATCAAACGGGTATCGTATTAATGAAACTGTCGATTGTGAGGTTTGAATAATAATATTAAAAACCTAAAAGATACATAAAAAAAAACAATTGAGAACCAGATATTTAATGCCTGGTTATTTATGCATTTACTGATAATGTGTTTTGCTGGATTGATAAAGTTGTTTCAAATACAGATATATGTCTTGAACTCTCAAAAGAGCCGGGCATATTATTATTAAGATCAAATTAATTTAGAATAAATGATATTTATGTAAACAAAAAAAGTAGAAAAAGAGAGAAAGCAGATATATGATAGAGATAAGAAGAAGGAAAGTGAAATAAACTGATGGTTTCAATTGATCTGCATGAGTATTTTATTATTTTGCACACACACAAAAAAACTACAACATATTTCACATTTCTCCTTCATTTACCACAATATATAGTGGAAAAAAAGCCCCCATTCAATACACACACTCCCTCATCAAAAAAGTAAAAGAGCCCTGAGGGAAATGTAAATCAACAGCTGCAAAGGCTTACACCAAATTCAAAGCCCAGCTAATTTTGACATTACACCTTAATTTGGAATTTCCTTCAACTCCTTTTAAATAAGGAGCAAGGTTTTATATGATGAAATATCTATATATAAATCTCCTCGTTATTAATTCGTATAGAAAATGAAGTTTAAGATATAAACATAATTTATTGCTCATCTACATATACATCTTTGAGTATATTTATAAAAGAATGATTAAATGGTATTGTATTTATGTATGTTTGTATGTATGCATGTACGTATTTTATAAAAAATGACCATGTCATCAATTAAACTAGATAAATATGTATATTTGCTATTTTGCATGAATTTTTCTTCTCCTCATCATTATAAATTGAATGCCTCTTTTTTTTTTCTATCTCCATTACCCCTATACACAAATATCTTTTTTTGGCTCTCAAGCTGCATTTGTAGTTTCACACTTTTTTTCTTTCATATTTGAGTAACTTATTTCGATTAAACTCCTTTTTTCTTTTCCTTTTGCCCAAGTTTACATTTTACGTCATGATTATGTGTATAAATTTAACTTTTTTGCCAAGATCAAAAACTTAACCTCATCGATACGTAAACTAATTGCATAATTTTGTAATATAAAATTTTAACTTGAAATTGAAGTAAGATGGAGCACTTTAAATAAGAAGCTCTTGTTATACCGTTTTTATGAGCTTATCTTAAAGACAAAAAAAAAGTACAAATAATAGATACCATCTTCTACGATAAATATTTTATGTAGTTAAGCAATAAATTATAGAGACATTTGCCTTTTAAAAACACTTTAATATGGGATCTGTCAAAATCAACAGCATGAATAAATTCCAATACCGCAATTCAGAAAGTGTAAAAATGGCCAATTAACTATAGAATAGAGCCATTAACTTAATTGAACACCTCCACGTAAAAAAGCATTATTTGTTAAAGGTGGCCATAATTTAATACAACAAACATGTCGATTTTAAAATGATTCACAGATGTTCGAAATGAAAAATAAGCGATGGATTTTAAGTAATATAAGCTTTTAGCTAATAGGACATTATTTTTTTTTTTTTTTTTTTTTTGCAATTGAAAAATCTTTAAGGCTGAAAAAATTACAAACATTAAGACTGTCAGGTATGTACGAAAATTGGCAAAAATTATGTATACTAATCAATAAACGCCTTTCAATTAAGCATAGTTGGCCTATTTGAGAATCGACAAAAATGCTGAAATATACATATATACTAAAGTATAGTCAATTAAAAAATAACGCCGAGCAATAATTTAGCATTGAGATTTTGAGATACAATTATGAATTATGAGTAAATATTAAGCCATTGGATCTGTTTGATAATAGTAATTTACTGTATATTGCTTTTTTTTCATAATTTTCAATTTTCAACGTCAGGAACATGCTCTCTTTCTATAACTAACCTCATACTAAACACTTTTTATGTATACCCTAGACACCATTAAATATATATGAGTTAATCACTACATTATGCTAACTATTCTTAGATTTATTTTTTATCTCATGAAAGTTTCAAAAGCGTGCAAAACTTACTGCTTTTTTCTTAGAAACTGGGTCTCACTTTTCATCCCGGACTTACTTTTTTTTTCACAAAATAACAGCAAGAAAAAATTACATATCAATGTACCTGAGATTTTGAAATGTAATCCAAAAACAAGTATCCAAAAATATTCTATTTTTTGCAGCTGATATAACATTTTAAGTGTTAATGTTTCAGATTTTTACACGTATTTTACTACTAACAATTAAAACTTTGAGCTCTCATATCTCCACAAAAAATTAAGCTATACTAACATTTTTTAATAATGTTACTGACTTGTTTTGTAATGTTCTATAACATATTAAAGTATATAAAAAAAACTTGAGCATTTCATTTTTTGATATTTTTTGTGGTAGATATCACATATCAGAATATTCGTTAAATTAAGCAGTAGTTATTGCCGGTTTTTTACCTATCATTTAGGTTAAATATCAACTCAATCCCATATTGAATCTGACATCCAAATGGAATTGAAATAGTATTGATCTATCAGGATTAGGAATTACCGAATTACCAGTTTAGAGTATTTGTCAAACCATGATGTTTGACATGCAAATCATACAATGCTACATTACATGCGGTTATCATCATGCTACTATGGGACTATAGAAGCATGATTCTATTATATTCACACAATATCCATATGTTTATTCTAATTATACTATTATTCACATTTAATCCACTCATCTAATTAGTATATA
>JAEPRC010000349.1:0-43810 GCA_016758945.1 Mucor plumbeus
TAGGCGTTTCTTATATCCGATTCTAGACTTGTTCTTTCATATTCTAAATAGTAATCAATGGATTGTATAATCTATTGATTGGTTATAGAAGGCGATAAGGTATGATACTTGGTGGAATACAACAATCTTTTTTTAAAGCTTTTCTCATTTTACTGCACCTTCGAGTACCTGTTGGTGCCTTCTGGCTGCTTTCTTCACATTAGGCTTAAACCTAAGTTTGGGTACGACAATTTTTTGTCAAAGTTAACTTTATATTTACCTTAGGCACACTCCTGGCCTCACTACAGCTTTAGGCAGTCTGGAGACGTCTTAGGGAACCCTAATACGCCTTCAAAATATTTTTTGCAGTAGTAATTAAAATTAAGTGAGCGCTCACACTAGGCAAAAATTCATAATTCACCCGGTAAATTATTTTGGAATTATTTTGTGAATTATTAAGTGAATTAAACTCATCTTATTTGAAGTAAGCTTGAAATTCAGTGATCACTTTTGCTTTATTTAGTAATTGCCTTTTAAAAATCAGATGCTGGGACAAAATCTAAAACAAATGAGACATTGGTAGTAGATATTTCTTTGTTTCAGTCAATAAATCGTATCATTTTTATACTTAAAATCAGATTCATGATCAATCAGATATCACATATTATGGGTAAAAACGGTAAAAAAGGAGGATTTATTAATAAAAATAGATAGCTGAGGTTTATATTATATTAGCAGCATTATTGTAAAATCAAAAACGGAATAATAAAAACATAAAATATGAATATTTATGGGATGAAAATTGATTATTTTATTTAAAAAAATAGGTCATATTAAATTAATTGGTTATATTATTATATTAACAATAAGGGTATAGCTATAAAAGCCCTTGAAAAGCCAATGTTTTGCACTCAAAATAACATGATACAAGTAGCACTACTCACCTCTTAGTTGGCTGATCTTTTCGTCAAAACTACATTAGATTCTAAAATAAAGAAAGTTTTAATGCATAACTTTTATAAAATACAGATTATGTATATGATTTACCTTATCTAGAACACGCTTTCCTCTCAAATCATTGTATTCACTAATAAAAAAATTAGTTAATGTTTATTTATTTGAGCTATATTTATATAAGTATACCTTATATATTTACTTTGGGCAATTCAAAAAGACATATCGTATCACACAGAGAGCCATATTGCTACTAGCAGTGAAATATATTTGAGCATATCAACAAAATTAACAAAAAAAAATATATACTTTAAATCTGCAAACTTACTTTCTACTATGTGTAAAATGTGTAAAAATTGAAATATCGAAAGAAAAGTATAAAGTATTACATCAAGTTCTTTTATTTATACTTTTTTTATATTTCAAACACTCAGGATTACGTCTGTTTCAAATTATGTTTCAATTCTGCCGATTCTTTTTTCAATAATTCGCAAGAATATTACTTGAAATAAATAATAAAAAATATTATGAACTAGCGCTGAGAATGATGATTTATGAATAAACTTAACATTATTTTATATTTTATATTTAAGAAAGCAATTGGGTAGGCGTATTTGTAGAGAAACGTACATATTGTAATTTAAATAAAAGCAAAGTATAGTAAAAGCTTACATGATTCTGCAAATTAAAGTAATATGAGCATAACTTCACCATAAATAAAGTAATATATAAAACCTTATATTCTTATTATAAATATGAATAAGTGACATGATGCTTGTAAAATAAAGAGTAACAGGGAGAAAGTACGAAATATATATTACATCTTTTTCTCATCTTTTTTTCTTTATATCTATATATTTTGTTATGTCTATTTCACTATTTGAACTTGGAATTGACAGCACTACAATAGCTCCATATGCCTTCTTCTATAACTCATAATTGAATCTATGTTTCACAATGTATAAAAATAAGCAGAAACAACTCGTACAAATATTTTAAATAAAAAGCGTAATAAAATACACTTTGCTCAAAAAAACCTCAGTAAATATTATATTTTACTACAAAAAAAAAAACCACTCATTTTATTAACATACAATTTAATTCTACTATATAGTTTTGACATATATACTACTGTATAGTGAGATTGTTGATCTATCAGAATTAGGAATTATCGAATTACCAGTTTAGAGCATTTAGCATTTGTCAAACCATGATATGTTTGATATGCAAATCATACAATGCTACATTCCATCCGGTTATCATCATGCTACTATGGGACTATAGAAGCATGATTCTATTATATTCACACAATATCCACATGTTTATTCTAATTATACTATTATTCATTATTTAATTCACTCATCCAATTAGTATATAAACCCTCTCTATAAGCTCATAATAAAACGGGACTTTTTATGTTGAATTTATTTTTAAACAAGTCTCGATAAATTAATTGTACAATGATTACCCGCATTATCGCCAAGATTTTACGTATGAATGTCAAAACAAGTGGGAAAAAGGAGATTAAGTTGGTGCGGTTCAAAATTGATATGATTTGAAGATTGATATCATAAAAAAGTGAAACAAAAAAATGAAAAATTAAAAAATTGAGAAGCAACTTAATTCAAAGGTTGGGTTAAAAAGTATTGAAGATTATACTTCAATTTTATGAAATAGTTATATTATGTAGTTTTTTATGGTTGAGACACCAAATTTGCATTAGATTTTTCTGGGTGTATACTTGTATATTATGAGAAATGTTACGGAATTCTATAAATAAGTACATTATAAACAGAAAATATAAGTAAAAGAATAGCAGTGTACGAGTATTTTATTTTTGTGTTTTATAATGATATAATCTGTTTTTTTCTGGGCTGCTAAAATCCTTTAGAAATTTTTGGTTCTGGTTTTAGTTTTTACAATACAAATTCCTTGTTATTATATCATATTTGCAGTGGAATTACATACTAAAAGCTTGATAATCATAAAATAACTTAATTTACAAGTATCACTCACAGAGTTCATGCCACTTGAAATATTAAAGTGCAGCAATAATAAAGAGATACTCAAAGTGAACACAATAACAAACGCATGCGAAAATACAAAATACTTTTGAACCAATACATGCCGTGTGAACGATAGCACCCTTGATCACAGTGCAATCGATTACACAAATGACATATATACCAAGAAGTATTTTACTTAATTCAATAAATAATAATATCAAAGATATTAGGTTTAATCAACTATTCCCCTGTGTCATAGTTACACTACCAATGAATAACATTTCAAGCACACATTAGAATTCACACCTTAAAATCAAGGTTACCTAAATAGATATAGTCAATAGCTCCCAAAAGGCCCACATTGTCGTACTTGACATATAACCCATTATGGTCGATGCTTTGCATGATTTATCCTTTCAATATAATATTAGTAACAACAACTCAAAATTAGAAGATTACTCCATTCAAGTCTGATGGTATACAAGTTCTCTAAATCACTATAAATACCCTCATACTTTTTCAATTATATTTAATCTTCAGAAATCTTTTGTAATAAAACTTTAGCTGATTATAATTGCATTTCTACCGCTTTTATTTTTATATTCTTTTTTTATTTTAGTAAACAACTTCGTTATTTACTGCAATATTATTATGTACAGTTGATCCCATTTATTATTTACCAACTACATGTTACTTCATTAAACTTTTTTTGTGGTCTACAATGCATAAACAACTCTTGGATATGTTAAATTTGTGCGAAAACAAATTAGTTTCTATCAATAAATGAAACAAAATAGAAGCACAATTCAATGAGTCATGTTTTAGCCATCATATAATAATTCTTTAAAATTGACTTTACGTCTGTAAAAAAAATACTTCTGTTTTCTTTTAAGAAGTAAAAAAGTTACAGTTCCTCTTCAATTTTTAATTTCTTTCAAATTTGGCATTGTTTCCGTTTCATCGTTTTTTATTTTAGACGGCAATAAAAAAAAAGATCAAACGCAACGACCATGTGGGTACAATATTTATCCCATCAACCATACATATTCTCTTTTGTGTTTACTGAGATTTAAGAATAGACACTTTACTATTTTACTTTATCTGAGAATGAGGAATCAAGAAAAAAGCTTCATCACAACTATTTATAATTCCATAAAAAATAGAAAGAAATAGGATTTAACGGTTACTTGATTTGTATATAAGTCTTTACGTTATATAGATTATTTGACATGTAAATAAAAATAAAAAAAGCATATTTTTTTGTCATAAATTTTTATATAATACCTATAGTATAAAAAACCGGATTGTAATGAGAATTCATACAACGTTATACATTGAACATGTAAATTTCCCAATCTGATATATACTTAGTTTGTTCGCCTTCACAAATAGACTACTTCATACTTTAATTGGACACTTATATTAAATATGATATCTTCTTGAATATAATCCCGAAATAAACACTTCAAAATAATCCACCAACAATTCACCTGGGTGAATTATATATGAACTACCATTTTCTGCCTAATGACATAATGATACTTCAATCTAAAAAAACTTGTAACTAACCAAACAACAGGAGTTTATATTTGAAAATACTATTTTCTAACTTTTCATTAATTGACTTTTCAGTCAATGTCTAAGATGCTCTCATATGAGTGCATTGGTGACCTCATGGGCCTGTTGACGGTCTTATTTGAGCACATCTATGTGCTCTGAGAGCATTCAGGAGGCCATAGTGAGCAATTGGCCTATTGAGAACCCAAGCTACAAAAAACCTAATTTTAAAACCTAATATCTAAGCCAAAGCAAATCCTGAAACCTGCAACAGCAAATGTGGCAAGTCAAAAAAATCCCTGTCTCTTTTCTGCACATTTTATGACTATAAAATTGCTACATTTGCTGCACATATGTGGTAATTGCTGCACATAATTTTGCCATGGTGCTGTCTTAGAAACTCTAATACGCCTTCAATATATTTTATACACTTGTATTGCTTTAGAACTTCTATACAAGGAATACAAACTTTTGTATCATAGGAAAGATAAGACTGATGATATGTATAAAAATGAGGTATATTTGCTTCTTATTAACTTTTTCTCCTTCTTTCTTTTCATTCTTTTCGTATATACATGTCTAAAACGTTATATGCTTTGAGTTTTATGTTTGTTAGGAGGTAAATTGAAATGCATCAGACTTATAGGAAACAGAAGTGTCAGAAAAAATGCATAATAATTTAAATAAAAGGAAATTGTTTAAATAAAATTACACCACACAAAAATTAGAGAGAATCTTTATTTATTGATATACAATTTCTATTTAAAACTTTCAGTTTTTTAAAATTTGTATACAATATAAAGTAATCGAATTTATATATTAATGACATTCAAGTAACCTACTGTTTCACTGAGATATTTTTGTCAAATACTGAAAGTTTCAACAGTAAATTATCAACACTAGGGCCTTAAAGAAATTTCTCTCGTCCATAGCGTTTGGTAACAGAAGTATGAGTATTATATATTATATTTTTAGCACATGGGTATACATTATTGTATTTTTTTTCAATACGAATTATGCTTTAAATGTAAACACAAGCCATTTAAAACGAAAGCAATCGCTATAGGGTCTGCAAATGTGATAATACCACTTGACAAGCTTGTTCGTCTATTGTTTATTTTATTAAATCCTAAGAAATAATTGAATATATATTCTACTGTATATAGTAACAGAACATCAAACTATATGTAATCGTTGACGTGTCGAGTACCTGCAAAAAAGATTGATTTTGAAAATCATTAAGGTTTCCGGCCTATTAAAATCAGTAATATGTTTCATAATAACGATAGCAGTACATCAGTAAATAATTACGTGTTATAGGCTGTCTGATGATTTCACGTTTGTTTTAAATTAGAAAAACCAGCGAAATCAAGCGTTTTCAGTGATATGCAAACATCACTCGTTGCTTTAATCTTTGTTTTCGGGCGCATTTGCAGAAGCTAAAATGCAATTTAGGTTTTATTCGGTCCACATCTAATCATTATTATATTTGAGCTACTCAAAAGTAATATGACCATCGCATGCACATTAAAAGAAGGATCTAAAAGCAAATCCCTTATACAATTACATCAAGAAAACAACGTATAATCAACTGCATGACTGTGTGACTTACGTAGATGACACTAGTTATGCAACACAAACTATCAGTTTAAAAGGAAAGGGTCAAAAAATGGCCGCCAAAATTAACACAGCCTTCTTTTTCCTTCTTTCCATTCATCTTTATATATAATGTCAGAAATAGGAAACGACAATACAAAAGAAACACCATTCTTCAAGTATCATCATTTGAAAGCCATACAAGATGTAAGTCTACAGGAAGGACATAAATATGGACGCATAAATTAACATGAAATTAGCACGATAGCAAATATTTTGGTCAAGCAAACGTAGCGAAATCTCCACCTCAAGAAGGAGTGAAAGGAGACACGCCCTTTCTTGACGATGAAGAGCAAGAATGGATGATAAACAATCATTTACCATCTATACCATTATCTGCTGCTGTCGACGATACTCCTGCTGATATGAAATCGGCTTATAAAGGTAAGAATTTTTACAGAATGTGTAACGCGTTTGTAGTATGTCATTAATGCATTCTTTTGACAGATGATGCCATTACTGCAGAACTGAGAGAGCTCTACAATACATTTCAAAAATGTTTAGATTTACGTGAAAAGTACATGAAAAAATCCAAACAACGATTTGAAGATAACCCCAAAAATAAGCCCGATTGGGAGGTTTATCCTCCCCCTCCTCCTCCATCTTGGCCGTTACCAACTCCAGATGAGTTGGCAAGAAGAAAGAAGAAGGAAAAAGACCGTGAAGCTGATCCCATTGCTGCTGTAGGCATTGATTTTCATATAGAGCATGTAAAAATTCCAGATGAACACTCTGTAAGTTGGTAAATGAGAAACTTTGACATATAAGTTAGCTAACAGTAGTGCAGTATACATTTGGTATAGGTACTGATGGGTTCTATCACGTATTCAAGTCTGAAGAAGGTTAGTACTAGCCCTTGTTTCATATATTGAAAAACCAAAAGCATTAACAATAAAATTAGATAAAGCAAATAGAGAACCTGCATACGACGTCCCTCAATGTAAAGAGTTTTATGACGATCTTGATTACATTTTAACTGCAATTAGTGATGGTCCTGCTAAAAGTTTCGCTTTCAGAAGATTGCGTTATTTAGACTCCAAGTGGCAAATGTATATCTTATTAAACGAATTTCAAGAAATTGCAGACTCAAAACGTGTTCCTCACAGAGATTTCTATAATGTTCGTAAGGTGGATACTCACGTTCATCACTCTAGTTGCATGAATCAAAAGCATTTACTGCGTTTTATCAAATCCAAGATGAAAAAATCTTCTGACGTAAGTTGAAGATAGTCTACAGAAAAAAAACATTTAAATTAAAATCAAAGTATAGGATGTTGTTATCTATCGTGATAATGACCATTTAACTTTGGCTGGTGTATTTGAAAGTTTGGGATTGACAGCTTATGACCTGAGTATCGATACTTTAGATATGCACGCACATAAGGATTCCTTCCACCGTTTTGATAAATTCAATTTGAAATACAATCCTATCGGTGAAAGTAGATTGAGAGAAATTTTTATGAAAACCGACAATTTCATCCATGGCCGTTATTTGGCTGAAATTACAAAGGAAGTAGTTTCTGATTTGGAGTCTTCCAAATACCAAATGTGTGAATATCGTGTATCTGTTTATGGAAGATCACTTAATGAATGGGATAAATTGGCAAAGTGGGTTGTTAATAACAAGTTGTTTTCTCCCAATGTTCGTTGGTTGGTTCAAGTACCTCGTTTATACAATATTTATAAATCAACAGGACATGTTGATAATTTTGGTGATATTATTAGAAGTAAATGTACACAAATGTGCACTTAGATCAAGCTATTAACACTCAAATTTGTAGATCTTTTTGAGCCTTTATTTGAAGTTACCAAAAACCCTCTATCTCATCCAGAGCTCTACATATTTTTATTAAGAGTTGTTGGTTTTGATTCTGTTGATGACGAATCCAAGGTAGAAAGAAGATCTTATCGCGAATTCCCACTTCCCAGCGAATGGAATAACCCTACGAATCCTCCTTACAGTTATTATTTGTACTATATCTATTCTAATTTAGCATCTTTGAATAACTGGAGAGAAGAACGAGGCTTTAATACCTTTGTATTCCGTCCTCATTGTGGTGAAGCAGGTGATACAGATCATCTTGCTGCTGCATTCTTGACATCTCAAGGTATCAGTCATGGTATTTTGTTGAGAAAGGTACCTGCTCTACAATATCTTTTTTATCTTTCACAAATTGGCATTGCCATGTCTCCTCTTTCCAACAATGCATTGTTTTTGACCTATGAACGCAACCCATTGCCTCAATTCTTTCAACGTGGTTTAAATATCAGTATTTCAACCGATGATCCATTGCAATTCCATTTTACTCGTGAGCCATTGATTGAAGAATACAGTGTAGCAGCTCAAATTTGGAAACTCTCTGCTACTGACATGTGCGAATTAGCTCGTAATTCTGTCTTACAATGTGGTTGGGAGGATAAGATTAAGCGTCATTGGATTGGTGCTCATTATAATAAGCAAGGTGTTGATGGAAATGATATGGGCAAGACCAATGTACCCAATATTCGTGTTGATTACCGCCATGAAACACTTTTGGAAGAATTAAATGCCTTACGTAGATATGCACCCAAGGAGCAAGGTGGAGATGGTGTTGCTCTTGAAAATATGACCCAGCGTGATATGGTTGGTGTAGCAGGCTTGACGGAGGGTCCTCGTTTACAACAAAATATGATGCATGCTGTTCAACATGAACCTACATCTATTAGCGAAAGTCAGCCCCATTATGAGCAACAAAATCATTGGCATGACAATCGTAGAGATAGTTTCCCTGGTGTAGGTGTTGTTGCAGAGAGAGCTCGCCAAAGACGTTTGAGTCAGGTTTCTAGTAATTCAAAATAACTTTTTTTTCAACAAAATTATTTTGAATTAGCTGATTTGGAGACGGAAAATAAGATATATATATATTATATATAAACCAATAAATTAGTTCCTATTAAATTAATCAAAAACTATATGGTTAGGTTTTTAACATTCATTGGATATATATATAATTTGTATTGACATTCACGTTTGAGCAGCATTGAAAACGCACAGCAGCACTATAAAAATACCAAAGGCTGCAGTTGAATTTGAAAATGGAGGTTACAAACTCATAACTTATAATTAGTCAATATCTATTTAAATTATTTATAAAAATTATATGAAGTGAGAGCTCAAAACTCAAAGTATACACTAAATGCATGGAGTCCTCGATAAGTATTGTATTTTCATAGAAAAAGCCGAGTAAATACAGATATTGTACCAAAAAAGCACAAGATCCGTACTTTGAAGCGCCTATTTTGAAGCATCAAGTAAGTTTCCAGCGCTCAAAAATATACCAAACGATTGTCCTAATCAAGGAGATATTGTTTGATACATTTTCATGTAATTTACTGGCCCTTTTTTTTTCGGCAGTTTTTCCCTTATGATGATAAGGGAAAATATTTAATTTTGACAAAACTCCAAATATAACCCGAAAAACGGGACATTTTACTATGGTTAATATTGGCATCAAATAAGCGTAAAAGTCTATTCTTTGTTATAGGACTGTGTGTTTGCAGACTTTGTGCCACGTTTTTCGATTTTTATGGAAAAAACTGAAATTTGTGTTTTTTAAACTTTTCTCAAAATTTTGTAAGTAGAACTGGGTAAAAAAAAATAGAATCGTATGAAGCTCAAAAAATACTATATAATTTAATTACAAACCTATTTCTATTTTATTGCTTTTTTATAATGAAAAAACCCTTGAAACATCTTTTTTTTTTTAAAAAAATTCCATTTTCACGATTTTGGAAAAATAATTTCAAAACGAATAGCACCATAATATTTAAACATCGCATCGTCTGAAATCATTGCAACCCTAACCTTTTGAGCATTTTTAAGCCAATATATAGGAAGGAAGACGCTTTATATTATGCTTGTAGTAATACATAAATTCCATATTCATAGTTCTGTAATTTTTTTTCACATTTTTACTTAAGACTTGATCGCTGAAATCAATTTACAATTTTTTTGACCCAACCAATTGAAGCGACTCATCAACAAACAACACCCCCTTCTAAATCAAAGATTTGAATCTAACTTCGGGGTTGAGTAAAGCACTACGACGACGTCAGCTTTTTTAATAACTGAACAATGGTCAGAGTTGTGCCCTTGTTACCCTCATGTCCCACACCACAGATTTAAACAAAAAAAAGCGGGGAGTTTTGTTACTAGATAACTTTCAAAGTTTGGAAAATTTGTTTACTATTATTATTTCTTTTAGTCTTTTTTTACTTCCATTAAAACATCAAAACCCCCCCTCTCCTAATTATATATAAAACACTTGCTTTTTTGGTTAGAAAAATACAACAAATATGCTTTCTTCAGTTGCTTTGAAACGTAAATTTAAAAATAAACATCACAAATTAACAACTAAAAAAAAAAAAAAAAAAAAAAAACTTACAAAAACCATTTGAATTTCTGTAGAAGTTGGACGTACCAATATCGTTGCCAAAGTCGCCACCGCTACTCAAGTTGTAAATAAATATAAAAATATCAGCATTTACATTTTATTAACCAAAATTAACTTAGCGTTCTATGCACGATTTAACCTTAAGAAAAAAGACAGGTGAACCCATGCTCAAGTATGGTTTAGGTGGAAGGTAAGAAATCAATTGATTTTATTATTGTAAAATTGGACAGGATTAATCAAAAATCATATTAGATCTTCCACCAATGGCCATATTGCCACTGTTTTTGGTTGTACTGGTTTCTTGGGTCGTTATGTCGTCAACAAGCTTGGTAAAATCAAGAAGACATTAAACAATTTGATTTGAATTAAAGATTTAACACTTATGTAAAAATAGCTAAACAAGGTACACAAGTTGTTGTTGCTTATCGTGATGCTGATGAAGCTAGACATCTCAAGGTCACTGGTGATTTGGGTCAAATTATCCCCTTGGAATTTGATTTAAGAAATAAGGCACAAATTGATGAATGTGTTCGCCATTCTGATATTGTTTACAACTTGGTTGGCCGTGATTACGAAACAAAGTACAAATAGTTTTACATTTTATACGAAATCGATATTTATTGTTTTATTAGGAACTTTACTTTTAATGATGTTCATGTTGATGGTTCTCGTCTTTTAGCCGAATCTTGTGCTGAAAACGGCGTCGCCCGTTTCGTTCAAATGTCTGCTTTGAATGCTTCCGAAGATTCTACATCTAAATTTCTTCGTTCAAAGGTAAGATTTATAGTAACGATTTTGTTTTTCAAGTTATACAATATTTAACTTTGATAATTTTAGGCTTTAGGTGAAAAGGCAGTTCGTGAAATTATTCCTGATGCTACCATTGTTCGTCCTGGTACTATGTGGGGTCATGAGGATCGTTTCTTGAACAGAATTGCCGGTAAATATTTAATCATTTGATTGTAGTTTTTATTAAAATTTTATGCTTTTATAATAGAGAATGATGGATGGCAATATTATGTCAACGAAGGCAATACCAAGATTCGTCCTGTTTCTGTAAGTTTATTGTTTTATATTATTTGATTATTTGACAATATATCTAACGCATTAATTTATAGGCTATTGATGTTGCTCATGCCCTTGAAATCATGTTGACTGCCGAGTCTACTATGGGCAAGACCTATGAATTGTATGGTCCTAAAGAATATGCTATTAAGGAAATCTTTGAACTTGCTCGTGAGATTACCATGAAGCCTCTTCCTATCCGTACTGCACCTAATGCAGTTTTCAAGTAAGTGATTTTTAACCCATGATAGATCATTCTTTATTTAACCAAACATCGCATCATTTTTTTTTTTTTTAGGTTGGCTGCTACTTTCTTTGATAAATTACCTTATAATCAAATGGTTAGCCCCGATTTAATCGAAAGAGTAAGTAAAACCAAGAAAATGACAACATACATGTTGATTTTAACTTGCTTTTGGTTTTAGATGTCTATGAGTGATAAAATCACACCAGGTGCTCTTACTTTTGAGGATTTGTATATTAACCCAACTGATTTGGAAAATGTTGCTATCCAATTTTTGAGAAGATTCCGTAGTAATGCTGTCTTTGATCTTCCTTATGAAAAGGGAGATGGCCAAATTCAAAAGGGTGTTTACCATCTTATTGATTAGATATTATTATATATAAAAATATAAAAAAGTTACAATATATAATAGATTTTATTTATAAAGAGGTATATAGAATGTTGATTATTTACAGGGATAAAAAAAAAAAAAGTTGTTATAATGATAAAAATGGAATGTCGTAACATATTAAGCCATCTTCATCTTCTTCATCTTCTTCATTTATAAAGAATGTTGGCTTCTTTTTATAAAATGGAATTGAATTTTCTTGTGGTGATAATGGCATTGATTCATCATCGTCATCATCTTCAGAATCATATTCATCAAATAATGATTTGATATTATTGTTATTATCTTCATCTTGATCTAATTGATCAAAGCATGAATCTAACCAAACTTCTTGTTCTTCTTCATCCGATAATTCATAATCTTGATTTTGATCTTGATTTTGATCTTGTACTTGACCTTGTAATTGATCTTGTACTTGTTTTTGTTGTTGATACATCAAATCAAAGTCATTTTGTTGTCTAGTTAATGCAGATATCAATGAGTTACGGATAAGAACAAATGATGTTAAGCTTGATCCATGCATATCAAATGATTCAAGCTTATCAAAGGATAATCTAATATAATTGTTCATTTGCATATATATTTTTTTTTGATGAGTTAAAAAAGTAAAGAAGAGAGTGAAAAAGCTAAAATCTCAATGTCTTTTTCTCCCTCTCTTTTTTGTTACTTTTATATGCAATTTTTTAATTATATATATATTAATAATAATAATAATAATGTTATTCTAAAAACCCCATGATTCGCCCCTTTTTTACCTTGATAATTAAAAGGCAGTTTGTTACGAATCATGGGTTAGTCAAAATGACCAAATATTGCCACTCAAAAGATTTTAGTGGTTCTTCTCACATGTAAATTAACCTTTTATCGAATAATATGCCTGTATTCTTATTTACTGTTTGTTTGTTATTAATCATTTTATTCAATTAATAAGATAGTGAGAGAAAAAAAAGGGGAGGGGGATGAGATGTGTAGTATCTTTGAGTGTGATTTAAATAGGTGTCTTTTTTTTCTGTTAAAGGCTATCGATACGGTTGAAGGAATTACCACCGCGAGGTTTATCATTGAGTTTCGGGTTGTTTTTGGCCAAAATGTCTAATGATGTATAAAATGTTTAATTTTTCGCATACATAAAAAAAAAAAAAAAAAAAAAAAAAAAAAAAAAAAAAAGTAGAATGATGAATTTACCTTTATCGTTTTTTGCATGATCAAAATTGCAATCATGCTTATCTGGATAGCGATGGGTGTCACAAAAGACATACTCACAACGACATTTGTTGGTCAACTGTTTAGCAAGAGGAATCTATGATTATTTGGCAACCAAAAATATGAGTTGGTTGATTTTGTTATATATATTCTTTCTCTTTCATTTTCTTTTACCTTTGAACGACATGAAAAACAACGACCTTTGTTCTTTTGTATAGCTTTCTTTGGAGTGTCATCTTTTTCTTCTTCTTTTTGTTGTTGGCTATTGATTTTATTGTCATTTTCTACTGGCAATGTAATGTTATTGCTATTATTTAAAAGTGGACTTTCATCTTTTTGTTGTTGTTGTTGTTGTTGTTGTTGTTGCTGTATAGATGGCTCTTCTGTAAGTTCTTTATTGATTACAGATTTTTCCATCTTGAGGATATTTGTATCAACAAGGTCTTTTTTGTTATAGGAGAAAATTTTATTTGCATGTAAGTTTGTACGTAATTCCCGTATTTCATTTTTTTTTTTTTTTTTTTTTTTTTTTTTTTTACCATTTTTATTCCGTTCTTCTTGTTCTTTAAAGCACTTTGAACACATGTTGTTATAAATTTTATTTCCATAAAATCCACAACCTGCTGTACAAGGTGTAGGTGCTTCTGATAATTTGTTATCCTCCATTTTTTACGGGTTTATTGATGATTGAAAATACAAAAAAGAAAATGTGAAAAAGGAAAAAGGAGAGAAATTTTGTGAAAAAAAAATCAGTCTGACCATAACTACGTATACTTCTCGCTCCCTCTATATCAATCTCCCTTCTTTAGTTATTGTTCACACGTGATAAGTAACTACATTCACTGCACCTTCCTTTAATTTCCATTGATTTCCTTTTGATTAATCAAAAAAAAAAAAAAAAGGATGCAAAATATCCCCAATGAAAATTAAGAAACAATCCCTATATTATTTTGATATGTTTTTATGCAAATCTCTGTAAGATCAAATCAAATCGAAAATTTAGCCGAGAAATGTATTAATAAGCAATGTATTGATGGCTTCATTAATTTATTATAAAAAAACGAATAAAAAGTACCCGGATTTTCTCATTAAACTTTCATCAAAGCACTCAATGCTATAATACTTTTAAATAAAAAATTTCATAATAAAATATATTTTCAAACAACAATATAATTCACAAAATTATATTTGTATAATTTGGAAACCCAATAATCTTTATAATATATTGCTACTAATAGCATGAATGCAGTATATAATACTGATAAAGCATTTTGTATGAAATCTGATGTATTTTCTGTCGATTGTAGCTAAAAAGCTTACATTGTCAGATCTGTCTTATTTCAAATATTTTCACTTTATATTTTCATCTAAAAAATTAACCAAAAAAGAACTGGTAATATACAAGTGTCATGTAAATCCGCGAGAAAGGTCATTAAAGATAAATATGCTTTTCATGAAAAAACATACTTTTAAATAGTTTAATGCAATCTATTGAGCATTCATCATCGCTCCTTTCTTGTTTTTTTTTCAGCTTTGATTTTGCCATTTTCAATTTTATCATCTTTAATACCATAAACCGTTTTGTTTTTCACATAGTAAACAACTCATTCATAAAAGATCAGTCTTTCATAGTATTAATTGTGTCTATATAATCGTATTTACGCCATATTTCAAAGATTTGATGTTGTTTTTTCTGATTTACAAATGGACTATGGCCTTGCAGGTATCGATGCTGCTTAATTAGATAATGGTAATGGAGTTGCTGCCCACTTCTAACGAGGACAACAACGACAACAACAATACTATTTATCTCCAGCAGTTATGAATGTTGGTATCCTGAATACATTAAGTGTAAATATGTACTCATTGTTTATTTTGATTTATAAGGTATACTAAATTTCTTTTGAAATTCAAATTTTTTATTTAAATAGCGTACATGCATATCCTACATGTTTAAGGATTTCGCTGCAAAAGCATTGGGTATGTTTTCATATCTTAGATGAGTACATATATGAAAAAATAAATTTACTTGGCAATCAAAGGTGATAGGATGTTTTTGGAAATAAAAGATATTAATTGCTACGAGTTTTATAACCGCAGCTTTTTTACAAATTTAATGATGACACATCACATATACTATACATTTGATATATATAAATCACATTTGAATGATCAAAAACTGACGAAATATCAACAGTTGATCTGACGCTATGCTCTTGTGGCTAAGGCCTTATTTTACCTGTCAAAAATCTATTCGTTACTAAGCAAAATAAACGATTTTGTCATGTGGCAACTATGGTAATTTCCAAATTGCTGCAAAGATCGAAAATATAAACACCTATGAAACAATTTTCGGCTCGGTCGGTAGATTAAAAATAGGTTATTAAGCGTACATAGCCTGAGCTGCGGCTGCGCTGACCAAGCTAAATACAACAACGTGCCCCTTTATACAACCCTGCAGAGCAAAGAAACTAATTTTCCGTTGAAACCCAAAAATAAATAGGCTTTTAATTTAAAGCGAGATGATGTGTAAAAACATTCATCCGTTTCACTAGAAAATAAAACTTCTTTTTTTCTCTATGATACCAATGAATTCAAAGAGTTTTTACAGGAAGATATATTTAATTAGAGTCATGAATGAAAAGTTGGTCCATGTACCTGATCTATTTCTTAATACAGGAATATTTTTTTTTTCGTAAATAATGGACTTTTAATTATATTAATATGTTGAGTTGATATGAAAATTTTTTGTTTTGCGTTCATTTAAACAACACAATTTAGATTACTTTTTCACGGAGTTGTTTCCTTGATTGTAAAGATCATATAGTCTCTTTTTATATGAGCGACATATATTACCACGGTAATTTTAATGCTATAATTTTATTGCTCGAACAAGAATAAAAAAAATAATGCAAATTTGTAGAGATATTTAATATCAAATGTTCAAGTATAGCCTTCCAAGCGGACGGGAAATGGCCCGATAAAAAGGATTGTAGATGAGGATTCCTTGTGTTACATTGTACAATATACCGTGAGATATTTACTTTGCTTCAAATAAAATAAACAGGGAAGATTATTACCTTATTTGATCAAGATATCCTTGTTTAGATTTTGGACTGATTGCAGGCTTAAAGTTAAAAAAATCAGAGGCTTTTTTTCAAAAATAACAAGAAAGACTATAATTTGAAATTTATACCGAAGAGAAATAGGGAGCCCGGACCTCCTTCCTCCCCTTACCCTCATCATTTACCCTTCCTCCTTGTTCTTATGAACAAAATAAATATAACATGTGAGTTGGGGTCAGTTTCAAGTACTGTTATGCAAGTATACATACACCACCCTAAAAGTTGAGTCATTTCTGATCACTAATTGTGATATTCTTACCAAAAGAAATTGGTCTCAACGTAATCCCAAACTGATGATTCTATTGGTAATAATGTATGGCCAATGAAAATTTCTTCAATGAGTCACCAACTATCGTTTCTTTTTTAGTTTTCATCCCCTTCTTTTCTCATTTTTTCTTCTTTTTCTTCTTCTTTTTGTCTCTATTTTGTGGTTTAATACGACAAATTATACAGCCAAAAAACAACAACCTTCAACTCAACTGAAAGAAATTTCCTTATAAATATACAATCTTTTTTTTTTCTTCAAATTATTTTTTCCTTTCTTTTTTAAATCTTCTTAAACCCCTCTTTTTTTAAACAACTACTTGATCCCTTTTATATAAAACTTTACCATGATTGCTACCATTATTATTGTTTAAATAGTGCGACCTTGAATATTTATTTCATTCAAGATTTCACCTTTATTTACAAACAAACTTATCGATTACAAAAACAACCCAACAAAAAGAGCTTTTTTTTTAAAAACACATAAATTCATTCGAATTATTCAATTTTTTTTTTTTATATCTAAAAAAGAAGGCGTAGTATCTATTTCAAATCAACCAAATTAAGAATATCATGACACCTCACACAATTGTACCTCCCGCAGTAGCCAATGTTGCGCAGCCCAATGATAAATACTCCAATTTTGCCGCTGCTGCAGCTGCTGCTGTTAATCCCAATTTAATATCCTTATTGATGAATCATGCCATGCAGACAGAACTTGAAACAAAACGTAAACAACAACAACAACACTTTCATGAACAACAAAAAACTTATGTTAGTGCTTTAGTTGGTAAGTTGTCTCTGTTAAATATTCATTTACATTATCTAATGAACCCTTTAGATGTCACCGTTCAAGTTATCGCTTCTATTTGGCCTAATTCTATCAGTTCCCCATCTACTGGAAATAACAAACCCATTGCGGACCTCAACACATTTTTACATCACATCTTGAAGCATTCTCGTACAACTCACTCAACTCTTCAGTTAGCCATATTTTATCTCTTTAGAATTCGTTCTCGTGTTCAAGAAAAGAGAAACGATGATGTTTACATTTCTTGTGGAAGACGTATGTTTCTTGCTGCCTTGATCTCAGCTCACAAATACTTGCAAGATAAAACTTACAAGAATTCTGCTTGGAGTAAAGTCAGTGGATTAAATGTTCAAGAAATTAACCATGCTGAAAAAGTAATGTTGCAACTACTTGATTATCGTCTTTACGTAAAGAAAGATACTTATGATCAATGGATTATGATGCTTCAAACTCATCTCAAGGTTAACCCCAATGCTGCTTCTGTACAAGCAACAACAACCTCAACCAATTGCAATATTAATGCTTCAACTCAGTTGAACCAAGTTCAACAAACAAGACAAGCATTGCTGAGAAAGGCTCAGCAAAGTTTACCTTCTCCTCCATTAGAAGAATCTTACATGTCTGAAGCATCATCATCACCTCAAAAGAGAAAGAATTCATTTTCTTTAGAAGACCAAGAAGATGAAAGAATTTCAAAGAGACGTTGTTAAACCAGAAAAAAAATCTTCTCACACAAATCTACATATAATTACTTGTCCATAAAATCTCTTGTGTATATTACCCCTCTCAACTATCTCTTTCTTTTATTATCTATTGCAAACCCTTTTTTTTTCTATATAATTAATAATTTAAAGAAATTAATCAAACACACACACACACACTCAAACACACATAATATTGTAAAATATAATCAGCATCAACTTTCTTTTTTTTTTTTTCAATGATTATCGTTTATATTAAATAAAGAAAAAAAGATTCCAAGAAAAAAGTTTATCTAGATATGACTGATGGCAAATGAGAAGGATTCTTGAGAGATTACTCATAATTTGTGCTGTTTTTTATTTTTATGCATCTGATAAACTCACCCTCCCCTCTCATCTTCATCTTTTATCCTCATTTTTAACCCTGGCCAGTATCATCTTTTTGCACGTACATTCAACAAGATTAATAAGAAACTTGCTTTAGATGGATATGTAGTTTAATCAAACTTATGGGTAAATAAGATTAGCCAGTTTTATACCTCTCACATTTAGGGATTGTATGTGGCTAAAAATAAGAAAATGAAGCAATCATGAGAATTCTATTTTATAAAAACAACAGCCATTACAGGAAATATGAGATAACATGTCATTGTTTATGTGTAAACATGGGTGATTTTATTCTTAAATTCTTTGTGTATGTGATATACTGTAACCAGTGTTCATTGATAATGGGTTTGTGTGCTACACTCAATGATAATCTCTTTTCAATTGCCAACCACGGTTGGGGCCCTTTTTTTTTCTTGCTTAGTCCAATGAAAAGACCTTATTAAAAAGATATGACTACTTGATTACGACTCAACATTTGTGGCAGAAGCATGAGAAATTTTAGAAATATCCAGTAATCTAGAATGCCTGTATATTTCATCATTGAATGTATACATTTATGCTAAACATTAATAGATTTTTATTTTATTTTTTCAGGCTGCAAATTTGACCTGCTCGCAACCCCTGTACTCAATCATGATCTTTGGCGAAAATCAAATAATTTGCTGCTTCTTAACGAAATTTTATACAAATTAAATGTTTTTTGTATTAATCTGTAGGTGAAAAAAATACTTTATAAAACCCAAACATAAAAACAAAAACTCTATAGTAAAAGAATGGTTTTTTTTTGGTTTTTCAAATATGCAATGAAAAATTATTACTAAAGTATTACTGAAATTTATACCATTGGTTCCACATCAAAACGTTATATTAGAAACTGTATTGAAATAAATTTATTTATTATATGATATTTAACTTTATATTGGAAAAACCAATTTTTGGATGTCCAGAATTTTGAAATAAGCAAAAAATTTACATTCTGAGTATGAAATCGAGAATGAAAAAAACTACACTGGGAATTTAACACCTTTTTAAAATAAGCTTAAATTACACTTTGTCGTTTATAAAAACAGTATAAAAAAATATAGCAATAACTAAGAAATATTGAGTTTTTTAAAATTATATTTATTTTATTAAAAAAATTTTTTTTTGTCATAGAGAAAAACTTTTAAAATCAAGTGAGAAGAGAGGTACAAACTATTTTTTGAATAAAACTCAGCTAAGTTTCACTGAAATGAAATTTACTCATTATTTATTTTGATTATATTAATGTTGATGTATTTCTATAGATAGATTTTATTCGATATACATAGTATTTAATACCTGAAGTTATATGAGAGATTATAGTTACTTTATAGTATATTTACAGCATTTTCAGGGGATTTTTAGTAAATAAATAGTAGTAAATGAATAGGAGGGGGGATGGGATAATAAAATGTTTGGGTTTCTCATCATCTATGAAGAATGATGGTTGAACAGATCAATGACGACAAATCAATATTATCGGAACTTTTTTCCCTTTGTAATGCTTTTTTTCACACAAAAACATGTATTGTTGAATCATCTGATCACCAGAATAATTTGCTTTTTGCAATTCCTTGTTAATGAAACTGGCCATGATATTTCAAATACTTGTGTATACATTTATGCTTAGCATCTGAGTTGATGATTCCAAAAACTGTTGTAGAGACATACGAGTTCCTTCGTGACTCGTTGGATTTATATGTACGAAATGTATTCTCTTCAAATGTCGGGTCTTATTTTTACCATGTGGATGATAAAAATATAATGTAAAACATTCGACCATCTCTTTCTTTTTTATATATTTTATCAAATATTTGAAAGGAAACATAAGAAATGTCGAGTATTAAGGAAAGAAAACAACATTTTCATCTTGATCAAGGATCAGCACCGAATCAATTAAATTATAGTACAAACTGGATGAGTTATAAGGGTAAGTAATTACACATTTAAGCTTTTTTTCACCAACTGATATCATCACATGCTATAGGTGCTTGGGTAACCATTGTGTTGATTGTTGTAGCTATTAAGATCCTATATTCACTGATTCCATTCATATCTTCTGAGACAAGCTGGACATTAACTAATTTAACCTTTAATGCTGTATGTTTTTTTATAATATAAGCAAATATCTCAAATTTGTCACACCATTTATTTACATCTATTATATAGGGCCATTTTATCATGTTTCATTGGCTTCAAGGTACACCTACATTAGACAATAATCAAGGCGCTTATGATGGATTGACAGTGTGGGAGCAAATTGATGATGGCATTCAATTTACAGCAACAAGAAAGTTCTTAATGACAGTGCCTATAGTTTTGTAAGTTAAAAATGTAAATTTGGGAGTACGGATTTTAATTGATATGCATATATATATATAGATTTTTATTAAGTACGCATTACACTCATTATGACATGCTACAATTTGCTATCAATTTTTGTTCTCTTGTCATTGTTTTAATAGCAAAATTACCAGCTATGCATCAAGTTAGAATATTTGGAATTAATAAACGTGCAAGCGAAGACTTTTGAGTAGATGAAAAAACAGACAAATTGAAACAGCTCACATATATAATACCAACTAATACAGCAAACTACATTCTCCCCTCTCATTTTAATAAGCATTACATAAAACATACATCTTGTTCATCTGACAGATATAAGCATTCTGCATTATCGTGCATTGCATAAATATTTATTGTGCAAAAACTTTGTTACTATCAATTAATTTTTCTAAGCCATGAGCTTGTAATCAAGCTTATTTAACATCTTGTACACATTTTGCATAAATAAATCTTCTACTTGGCTTGCATTTATTCGATAATTGCAATTTAAGCTCGACCTATGCCAATAGCGTGTAACAACTAGCGGACAAGGAATTTAGCCGCTGCCTTAGTTTATCCTAACTACAGTTCATCTCATAAATCTGTAATTATCTATTATCCAAATGCAAAAAATAACATTCACACAATATAATAGACATCTCAAAAAAAGAAAAAAAGCATAGTAACAGTATATTCTAAATTTGAGTATAGAGATTGTCTGAAAAATCCTTCATAAATGAGTACACCCAAAAAAAGCTGGAATTATAATGATAATAATACCCATACGTACTTGTAGTTGAGAATTTGAAAATATAATAGTTTTGATAAGGACTTTACAAAGAAACACATAAAAAAAAAGTGAATTAAAACCATGTGTATGCATTTAAAAATAATTGTCAACATGTATTAATTCGAAATACATAAAACTGTTCATTAAATATCGAGTAAAAATTGTTTGAACTAACCGTATAAGAAAATATAAAAAATATGAATAAATGCGAAAAAATCCTTTATAAGGTGTTTACAATAAGTTGATAAGCTTTACATCATGTAGATACACAAACATAAAGCTGAATAAAGTATAATTACCGTCAATAGGATGCATCACTGCATTCATTTTATCAACAATGATTTAGAAAATACTTAAGCAAGAATATTTATGAAATTTGACAGAAAACCATATATAAAGATTTATCAGAATATAAATTATTGAACAAAAAACAGAAATCTAACCAAGTAAAGAAATATCGTTTATCGAAAGGAAATTAAGAGAGTTTACATTTTATTTGATTTAAGGGAAGTGGCAATATAATAAATTGTTGCAAATGTCGTTTAATAGTAATAGGTTGTAACGTTGTAATACAATATCATGCTGGAATACCATGCTGCTAGAAGCATGGCTCAGTTGATATTAAATTATTCGAGTTTTTGATTCTTGAACTATTGCCTACTTTTCGGATTTGACATTTGGGGGGGGGGGTTTGTGATTCTGAGGTTTGCATTTATGCCAGCAAGCTTAAATGGTTCCACATAAAGGAAACGCTTTGCAGTAAATAAGGAAGTTGTTTACTAAAATAAAAAAATATAAAATAAAAGCTGTAGAAATACAATTATAATCAGCTAAAGTTTTAGAAAAAGTATGAGGGTATTTATAGTAATTTAGAGAACTTGTATACCATCAGACTTGAATGGAGTAATTTTCTAATTTCGAGTTGCTGTTACGCTTACAATTAGAGGTCTCCAAAATGAAGCTTTTTTATTAATATCTACCTCTATTTTGTGTTTAATTTATGGAACCAGGCTTTTATAACTAATCCAACTTGCCAAAATACAAGCATTTGAGGGTAAGCAGAGACTTTGAGATCAAATGAATTCAATATTCACAGCGTCGTGGAATTTCACTTGAAAGTCTACTTCTTAAACATCAAAAAACATAGCGTATACGTAAATTCAATAATTTGATCTAGGAAATCATTTCGGAGTACTGTACATTTCGTTTCTTTAAATTACAGCAATAATTTGGAGTACAAACCCCCCCCCATTTTATGTATATAGTAATACTTTTTATTAAATTTTATTAAGCTTTATTAATTAAGAGATAGTTTGTAAGTTGAAAGAATGTTAGATGTTAGAAAATTTTATGTACTTGTACTGTTATTACTACTGTTATTATTGTTACTGCTACTGCCGCCAACACCCTATTTATAAATTAATAATCAGAATTAATTCAACATGTATAAATCTTACCACATGACCAAATGCAAACCACCACACGAGAATAGCAATCATAACACAAATACCTATACAGAGAAAGAAACAGCACCATTTTTTCTACATTGAAATTTGAAATTTAATATATGTGTTTCAATATATTAAATATCTAATATTTACAGCACGAGTTGATTTTGCAAGTGCAATAGCTCTACTTAGTTGTGTGTTGCCTTCATTTAATTGAACGACTGTATCATCTGCATTATGTTCAACTGTATTCAAAACTTCTCCTTGCTGTTCTACCATCATTTGCATATCCATAAATAATTGATGCAGTTCCTAAAATTAATTTTATGTGAGCAGAATAAAGATTTATCAATAAAATTATTCATACAACAATAGTTTTCTCAATATGTTTAATATCATCGTGTCTTGTTTGGACTTCAGATAATACAGCTTTCGATTGACCTTGTCGGCTAGCATTCATTAATGACTGAGCAAATACTTGGGGTGTATTATCAGCATCTATAATATCGTCTACTTCATCCTGACTAGCATCAGGCTTAACTATTATAATACCATAATAAATCATTACATTCGTTAAATCTAAGTCAACAAGCTTACCAATTCTAATTTGACGCTCAATACGTTGACGATATTTTATTTGGTAATTTCTTTCAACATCTTGATAGCGCTGAATTGTGTCCAAAAATCTTTTTTTCAGTGCAGCCGTCTATTTTGTATAAAATATGAATAAAATGAGAAAGACACTAAATACATGTATATGCATATATGTACCTGCGAACGACGCATTTGTGTATCTGGAGTATTTGGAAGTGTGCCATTTGAATTTTCGAGTTCTAATAAAAATAAAATATGTATTTAAATATTTTATCCATGTAAACAAATCGAGGCATTTTTACTAACCTTGAATTTTATTTTTTATCATTGTATTCTTTTGTTGTGTCTCTATTTTTATCTTCTCCAGTTCTTTTGCGGTCTGTTTTGATTGTTGCTCATTAAAGCTTGTAAGTGCAGTATTATGCAAGTTTCCAATCTGATCAACACGAGTATTGATAGAGTCAACATCATATTTCAATCTGTCAATCTTGTAGAAAAAAAAAAAAAAAAAAAAAAAAAAAAGTTCAATGAAATAAGTTTTGCATGATATTTCTTCTTGTATTTACTTGATCAAAGAATCCAGACGTTGTCGATAAATCGTTCATTGCCAATGCTTCTTCTTTCTGCTGTTGTTGCTGTTGCTGTTGCTGCTGATTTCTCATTTCATATGATTCTCTTTCAGTATTTTCATGTCGTGAATAACCCCAATCATGAGGTTTTTGTTGCGGAGGTAATTCTGCTGGTTGAGGTGCTGAAGGTGGTTGTTGAAGATACGGATTTGTTGTACCCATTGGCCTTCTATTAGGCCCAAAGTTGTCATTATCGTCACTAGATTTCAAAAGATTTAGTATAAATTTAATGATAAATTATGCATTAAAATGTACTTTTCATTGCTAATGTTGTTATTGAGCTAAATGATTTTCAGAAAATGTCAATGATAAATGTTATTTTTGTACCACAATTAAACATACTTGTCCAGAACCTCTTAATTCAGCCGTTCTATCTCTACTGAATGAATAAGACATTACAAGGAAAATTTAATTTAATGACGAGAAAGAAATGAGAAAAAAAAAAAAAAAAAAAAAAAAAAGAAGAGACAACGAACATTTTATTGTCTTGCGGAGGAATTCTTTTCCCTAAAAGCATTTCACACAATTGGAGGTTTTGGATACGATTTAAGTAGGCGATTAACTTGTCAAGTTTTACCATAAATACCAACGTTTTAAAAGGGTCACATTTACAGGGAAAACCTTTTTCTTTTGGTTTTTAAAAACAGAATATGTCGCTTCATTTACCTAAAAGAGCAAAGCGTTTGAGACAAAGAGATACTGATGAAGATGAAGGAACAATCATTTCAAATAAAGAGTGTGATAGAGACGAAGCTGTACAAAGTATTTTAGATAAAAAAAAGCAGCGTCGTGAATTGGATAATGAACTTGAAAGAGTTGGTATTTTATAAGGAGACATGCAAAGGAAATCACGAAATTAATCATTTTGTAGTTAAGCTTACTATTAAAGAAAGATATGGCTGAAGCTGCTTCAAATGATCTTAATATTTCAATGGGAGAATTCGATTCCAATGACATGAAAGCAGAAGATGAATTTGAAATAAATGAAACGTATAAATCAGTTTTTAATGATAATTTCATGTTGGATAGCGCTGAAATATCAGATGAAGAAACAGAAGGAGAGCTTTTGAGAGAGGCTGCTAGAATTTATTTGAATCAAGAGGCACAAAATAATATCGATCAAGCAATTGATGAATCAAAAAACACAGAGGTTGTTGAATCTACGGAAAATTGGCATCAATCCTTTTTCAGAGTAGGAAGCAAGGTATTTTCTTGTGTGTAGTTCTGATTGATTGTAATGTTAAAATATAATTCTACTTTAGAATATTAGGCAACCTAAACTAATCTCGCGGGAAGAAGGTGTTGGCGAAAAAGAAATCTTTTTGTCTGAAATGTCTGCAAGTAAGTTTAGGAACACTACAAAACTATATCAATTCCTAACATTTAATTTAATTCAAAAGCTGCTAGTGCAAGAGCCTATTTATTACAATTGGGTTCAATGAAGGATTGGCATCATAGTGGTTGGAAATGTCCTAGTTATATATACCAGTGGTTATTTGAAGTTGGTGGGTAAATTTTATAATTGCATTTAAATATTTAAAAACAACTAAAGGAGCATCGGATATAGTGGCATTAGAATTAGATAAAAATACAGCAAAAAATGCATTATCAACTTTATTTGTTCTTTGGTCATTGCCAGGTAGCAAAGTTGAGACACAATTACCATATATTTGTAAACAACGATATATCAGTATTTCAACATTTAAAGCAATATTATTAGCGTATGACGCTTTTCCAGCAGCATTAATTGAAGGAATATTACTTGATCCAGACAGTCAAGACATCAAAATTCATGCACAAAATGCCGAAAATTTTGATGGAGAACAAGCCCGACATTTACCAGTATCACAATTAGGGTGGATGGTAAAGGCATTAGGATTTTCAGTTCGCCTGTGGTCTAAAGCATACACAGCATATGAAATTAGATATGCAGTTCGATTATTAGTTCAATTGTCATTGGATGAAACTGGTTATCTAGTGTTACAAGAAATTCAAATTGCCATTGACAATTGTTTATCAGGCATGAAAGAAGCAACATGGGAGACAGAAATAAAGACAATTGCAAGTGATATATGTGATATTGTTACTTCAACAAAGCGACAAATTCATTTACTCGATTGCACAAAAATGATAAATGAAAGATCACATTATTTTAGACGAATTATTGCAGTTACTTGTTTAGAAAGATGTTTAGATAAAGAAGTTCCTGGAAGTGTTGACTATATTTCTACTGACCAAAGTTTAATTCGTCAAATCCATCAAATATTTATGAATAAAGAAGGATTCTTTATGAAAAGAGATAATATGGACTTTGAAGAATGCTTTGTACGATTATCGATGTTAGATGCTGCAATGAGTGTAAATGATAGTGAGATCAGAATGGATGCAAAATTTGTGTTGGAAATAGCAGATGAACTCCACAAAATAGGATTATCAATTGGTACATTTAAGGAAAGGTTTTGAAACGTGTTGTAAATTAACTTTTTTTTTTTTTTTTTTTTTTTTTTTTTTTTTTTTTTTTTTATTTTTCATATCAGGTGCTCATATCGGTGTCATGAAAAAAACCTTGGTAAGTTTTCTACAAAATAAAAATAAGTCATTAACTGAAAAACCATCCTCTTAATTTTAGGCTAAGGAGATCATTCAAAGAGTATCAAGCCGATTAACTTTTATCCTTGGAAAGAATGTACGAGTTGGATTTTAAAAAAAAAAATTACACATTCTATTATTTAAAGCCTCTATTTTGTCGTATTTTTTCTCTTTCTTTTCTTTTTATTTTTTTTTCCCCATTTATTGTAAAATATTTAAACAAGATACCATGGTATAAATACAAATGAAAATTGCAAATAAATCAATAATAATATCATATAAATGTGTAGACAGAAGCGAGAGAATATCTATTTAAAATTTTAGTTGTAGGAGACCTGGGCACAGGAAAAACTTCCATCATTCGTCGTTATGTTCATAATATATTCTCAAGTAATTATAAATCAACTGTAAGATATATAAATACAGGTTAATACTATCAAAATTTAACATATTTGACAAGATTGGCGTAGATTTTGCTTTAAAAGTGATTCAATGGGGACCTGATTGGATTGTTAGACTTCAGCTTTGGGATATAGCTGGGCAAGAGAGATTTGGCAATATGACACGCGTATACTATAAAGAAGCTCTCGGTGCAATCGTGGTTTATGATGTAACTAGACCACAGACATTTGAAGGCGTTACTAAATGGAAAAATGATATTGATACCAAAGTTGCACTGCCGGATGCTTGGGGAGGAGGACAAATCCCAGTTATATTATTAGCAAACAAAGTAGGTTATTTCATTTAAATTTAATACAAGATTATTTATATTTTTATTTTATTTTTTCAAAAAAAAAAAAAAAAGAGTGATTTGGTTCAAGAAGGACATGGACAGCATGCAAATCCAACTGAATTAGATCAATTTTGTCAGGAAAATGGGTTTATAAAATGGTAAGCAGACGATGTCATATTGCATGACCTATTTTTACTAAAAAAAAAATAATAATCTAGGTTTGAAACTTCGGCGAAGGATAATTCAAATATTGAAGAAGCTGCACGCCATTTAATCACTTCCATCTTAAAATTAGAAGAAGAAAATGCAGATAATGTTGTAAATGATGAAAATACTGTTCATTTGGATCAGCAACAGCAACAACAGCAGCAACAAAATAATGGATGCTGTTAAAAATAAGAAAGAAATAAAGTTATCACGGGCATTTAAATATTTCGCATTCAAATGCTTACATTATGCAATCCAGTTTTGCAACGATATAACTGTATATGTATCAATGTATAAATAAAGCATTACAGGTATACAAATAATTTGATAAATGGGAATAAATAGTATGAAACTTCATAAATAAATTCTGAATGAAAAAAAAAAAAAAAAAATAATCAAACGGCCTTCACCTTCATCCTCTTCTATTAATCAAATAGTAAATTATTCTGAGAGCACACAATTCTGATATGAAGCCATCCCGAATTCCTTCTTGACAGTTGCTCCTAAACTTACTTGATCTTACTAACTGTTTCAGAAGTCGTCATTACTGTCAAATTATTCTCCTAGGCAGATTTTTTTTTTTTTAAATTTTGACGAATGCAAGATCAGTAATTATTAATTAGTAATAAAGCATAAAAAACCGCTAAAATTATTGATTATTGTAAAAATGTATTTGCGCTTGAAAGTAGACTCGGGGAAAGCTTAGTTGTCAAGTGGTAATCATGAAAAGAGGGTAACTACAGGCAATTTTAGAATTTCTTGATCAGCGTAAAAAAAACATTAAATAATTAATTTAGGTTTTTTCTTACTTTTATTTAATATTTAACTTTACAGGACTAGCTCTCAATATATATGGCCTACTCTCCTATTTTTTTTTCTCTATCACATATAAGGTATAAGAATTGTTTCATGCTCTGACAACCATAATATTGCAGTAAACCCGTATTCAAACACCGATTTCGTGTCAATCGACATTTCGAAAAAAAATACCATTTCGAAAAATCGGCCACTCTTTTTTCGATTTTTCACCAAAAACTATTATGTAAACAGTCAAAGCTTATTAATAATCATAAAAAAAGCGTTAAATTTCGCATCGAATAATGGCATTTGCTTTAGAATTTTTCACCAAAAAAAATGCACAATTTTGGAAAATAGAAAAAACAATTTTTTCTGCAAAAGTCCAATTTAAGAATAGACAATAGCCAAATAAATACTTGAATATGGATTGTTGAAGAAATTTAGTCATTCTGAGCTTAGGAAAGCCTTAGTAAAAAACCCTATTTTCGGCGTCAAAATATGGATTAAACGAAATCGACCGATTTTTGCCTATACTTGTAGGGGTTTTGAGGTCGATTTGGATCATGTTTTTCATCACTCAAAAAATTAGATGTAAAAATACAAGAAGAAGATATGTGAACTAAGAAACAGTTTTGACGGAATTTTAGCTTCAGATCTGTGCAAAAAGTGCATAAAACAATTCTTTAAAAATGCCATTTTTATGATGATTTCAGCATGAACTAGATCTTATAAAAAAATGTATTATATAATATAGTTGTATTTCTATATTTAATGTATCCATTTAGCTAACAAGTAATGAATAAATGTTGACATTTTATTTTATTTTACATTAAAGCGTCTATTTTGATATAGTAACACACAATTACTGCAGGTAGCTCAAAATAGCCATTGATTTGAATTTACTAAAATACCTATAAATCAATAGATTTTAACAAGATAGAATATTTATAAATATTTTAGGCATATTTAGAAAACATATTTCAAGTTGTTCTGTTAAAATTAACTACGTTCAAAATAACTAAAGAAATCCTTGAAACAGTAATTTGGCTGCTTAAATTTGATACAAGACAGTACTTTTTTTCATCCGAACCGGACATCTAAGCGACTTTTTATTCATTGCGCCCCTGTATTGTAATCAGTTTATTATTTTCTTTTGCTGTCAAAACTATAAACCATAAATTATGGCATTGTTAGAGACTTTACAGCAACAGCAACCACCACCTTCAACAGATTCATTGCCTACCATTGAAAAACCAGAGAAACAAGGGCTTTGGAGTGCTGTTACTTCTAATCCATTGTTTTCTGCTGGTTTTGGTTTAATGGGTGTAGGTGCAGGCCTTTCACTTTTGCGTAAAGGAAGTACGCTGGGGGCAAGTGCACTTCGTAGAAGGCTTTTAGTTACTCTTGAGATCCCATCTAAAGATAAATCGTACCTTTGGTTTCTTCAGTGGATGTCACAACAAGCGCCCAAAAGACAAGTTCAGCATTTATCTGTCGAAACAAGTTATCGTCAACATGATAATGGTAGTGTCAGCACAAAATTTGGCCTAGTGCCAGGACCAGGTACTCATTTCTTCAAGTGGCGTAATGTTTGGATGCAAGTTCAAAGACAAAGAGATGGAAAAATGATGGATTTATCAACAGGATCACCATGGGAGACAATTACTATTACAACTTTGAGTAGAGATAGACATGTGTTCAAGGAGTTACTTCACGAAGCACAGGAGATGGCATTGAAAAAACAAGAGGGTAAAACTGTATTGTATACTTCTTATGGGCCTGAATGGAGACCTTTTGGTTTGCCTAGACGTAGACGTATGCTTGAATCAGTCATTCTAGACAAAGGGATAAAACAACGAATTGTAGACGATGTAAAGGCTTTTATTGGTAATGGCAAATGGTACAATGAAAGAGGTATTCCGTATAGAAGAGGTTATTTATTATATGGTCCACCCGGAAGTGGTAAAAGTAGTTTTATTCAAGCATTAGCCGTAAGTTTTTTATTTTACATGTGAATCTAGAATCGTTTTATAATTTCATTTTATTTCAGGGCGAACTTGAATATAACATTTGTATACTTAATTTATCTGAAAGAGGATTAACTGACGATCGATTGAATCACTTACTAAGTAATGTACCCGAACGCAGTATTATGTTATTAGAGGATATCGATGCAGCCTTTACAAAGAGAACACAATCTGATAACCAAGGATATCAATCAATGATTACATTCAGTGGCCTTTTAAATTCATTAGACGGTGTAGCATCAGCAGAAGAAAGAATTATCTTTCTTACAACCAATCATGTAGAGAAATTAGATCCTGCTTTAGTTCGACCTGGAAGAGTCGATATGAAAGAATATCTCGGGAATGCAACAGATTTTCAAACTAAAAAAATGTTTTTGAGGTTTTATGATGATGAATCATTAGCCAATAAGTTTGTTGAAAAAGTCCGAGGAAAAAATATCAGTACAGCAAGCTTACAAGGCCATTTTGTATATTATAAGGATAGACCAAATGAAGCTGTTGATCAAGCAGATTCTTTATGGAAACAATTGTAACACCAAATTGGAAAATTTTTTGCTCCATTTTAAAAAATTTACATGGTGTCTCCTTTTTTTTTTCTCTTTTTTTTTTTTTTTTTTTTTTTTTTTTTTTTTTTTTTTTTTTTTCTTGAAATAAATTAAAAAACGAAATAATTATCAATTTTCAAAAAACAAGAAAATGGATGATACCGATTCCAGCTATACTTGGATATTGTTAGTTGGTGTGGTTGTATTTCTGTTTGTTATAGTCGTATTATTATGCTTTACAAAGGCTAGCGGAGAACGATTATTTTATTCTGGGGAGGATTCTATATATGAAGAAACCATTGTTGAAACGCCTGCATTGTTGGCTACTTTATCAGAAGATGCTCGCTTAAGCTACGAACAAGCTAAATGTAAATCAAGTATTATTATAACTTTATTGAATTAAATTACTAAACTAGTTATAGTATTTCAAGTAAGACATCCTCCAGAAAGCATATCAACTGATATAACATTATCACAATATGTTAGCATTCAAGAGAAAGGCGTTGCAGCATTCGAATTTGAATGGGATATGGAAACTACTAGTTTTGTATCTGCTAGAACTGAAATTCAATTTCTTTCTGGCGAATGTTGTGTACAAACAAATTTACCATTGCCAAGAAATCAAGAGGTTTACTACTGGGAAGCCAAAATGTTTGAAAAGCCTACAAGCACAATTGTTTCAGTTGGTGTAGCAACTAAACCTTATCCTTATTGGCGATTACCAGGTTAATATTTTGTTTTAATTGAAAGAATCAACAAGAGAATTAACATTTAAATATTAGGTTGGAATAAGCATTCTGTTGGATATTTCAGTCATACAGGAAATAAGCATTTTAATAACCCTTTCGTTGGAAGACCTTATGGATTTACTTATGATGAAGGTGATGTGATTGGTGTCGGTTATCGTCATCGTACAGGTACTGTATTTTTTACACGAAATGGTAGAAAATTGGATGAAGCTTGCTTTGGCTTAAGATACAACTTATTTCCTACCATTGGAGCAAATGGTCCATGTCAAATTCATGTAAATCTAGGTCAAATGGGTATGTAATTTTTTCATAAGATATAAACAAAACTGCTAGTCTGATTGATATTTTCATTATGATAGGGTTTGTATTTGTTGAAGCAAATGTAAAGAAATGGGGATTAGCACCAGTTCAAGGCACGTTAGCACCTCCACCTGCTTATGGTTATGAGGCTGGATCCTTATTATTGGAAAGAGGAAGGACGGGCGAGACAAGTCATTTACTAGGAGCAGGAGGAGCAGGACAACCAGAAAATTATAACCATTGTGATATACCCACAATTGTTGGATCAAACAGTATTACAGATGATGAAGATGAAGACGTTGACGATAATACTCCATTAATTCAGCATGTTCGTGGTACTAACAATAACAATTATGCATCAATACCTATACCATCACGTCGTCGAGAAGGGGCACCGACTTACTCACCACCTTCATATTCTACCTTTCCTGGACTATCATTATTAATGGGAAGAGGAAATAGTAGCGATCAAGAAGAATTTGAGAGAAATCGAAGAGCAAACTTAGTTTAACGAGAAATGCAAAGGACAAGCGAAGAAATCAAAATCATCATTAATTACTTAATATACCTTACATTATAGTCATTTTGTATCCATTATTTTATCTCGTTATTTTTAATATAATTTTACAATGTAATATCAATAGTTTTGATGTTTACAACTCAAAGTATTTTAATACTATTATGCTGCTGTAGTCAATGTAACAAGTCAGATGCATGCTGCAAATGTCTGCATTTTATGCTACACATGACAAGTGACACTTGACGACCAAAGCAAATCAGCAGGCTCTCTATATATACAAAAAAAAAAACCCGTTAATTATGCCATTCTTTACCAAAAAAGATACAAATATATTTGACATCAAAAACTAAGGTTAAAGTTACCAATGAAACAATAATGATCATCACTCCTTAAATTTTTTTGTAAATTATGTCCTCTTTCAAAGTTGTCCTCAATGCAAAAGAGTCGGTTTTAAATATGAGCAATATATCCTATATACGCACATGCTGTTATGAAATTTTTGACCCTTTTGGCCATCCAGGGTAATATTGGAAAATAAACTGTATTAAGACGTGTAATTAAGCATATTACTAACGGCTCTAACATGCTGATACTGTAATTTTTCTAGTATTTGACAGTAGGATAAGCTCATATGGTATACATATAAGCAGACCTCGTCATGCTTAAATAAAGAATATCATCATCGCGAAGCTTCAAAACCTTTATTTTTACTGTGCATCTTCCTATCTTACATTCGAGAAATATCCTCTATTTAATTTTCTTCTATTTTTTAAGGACATGCTATGATACTTTATTTAATATATATCGAATAGCAAACTTGATTTTATGAAATAAATATCCCAAAGCATACAACGCTATTTCCAATAATTGAAACCCCAATATAATTGCCCTTTTATACATGCCAATAAGCAAACTCTATTAAGAATTATATCGCGAACAATCATTAAAACTAAATACAGTAGCACTTGCATTTTTTTTTTTTTTTTTTTTTTTTTTTTAGAATGACCTGCTGTCTGTAATTTCAAAAACTGTTTAAAATAGTAAAATATTCATCTAAAACTTCTTTTCCGAACTAAGGGCACAACACTCGATCATCAATTTATCAATATACACTGATTCAAACGACATTATACTCTATTTAAAGATGGCAAAGCGTTTCCTGTACTATGACTTAAAATTCGAGCTTCTATGAACGTAGAATAATTTTGAATGCTTAATTCTTTCTTACCTCTTCCTTAGGTTTATGGTTTAATGGCGGAGATTTTGTTGATGTTCATTCAAAAGTAAAAACATACATGACCATACATGTTATATATTTGTCGAGACAAAATTTAGCGTATTTATATAAGAGGTTTATTCTTTTTATATGAGTCTGGGTGGGGGAATATTTTGCTTTTAATTCTTTTTTTGCTTTGCTTCAAAACGAACAGGAGTCTGGATACCGACCAACCAAGTGATACCAGTACCTGCAATGAACATGAAAAGGAAGACAACACCAAGAACCATGAAAACACCAGGTGTAAACAATTGGTATTTTGCGAAAATAGGCAAGTTATTGACAGGTGCAGGTGCACGACGATGCAAGCTTTGAGTACTTTCATGACAAGATGTCTAATGCCATTGTTAATTTATCTATATAAGAATTGCTTTAAATATGCGATTTCTTACCTTGGCTACACTAGAAGTATAAATAACAGCATAATCATTTTGGAACTTTCCTTCAACAGCATCAATAAATTGGCCCAATGAAGCATCTACGCATAAAAAGAGCACACATGAATATACATTGTATACTACCAAATGATGAATTTCTTACCATTAGCTTTGAGCTTGGTTGCATCGTTAGCAGCAGGAAGAGGAACAACTGCAACAATAGGTGCCTCTTGTTTAGCAAAATCATCGGCAGAAACAGCTATGAAAAAAATCAAATGTTACTTTTTTCGATCTAACGTTATGCAATATTTCAGTAAAAACTTACTTGAGGGGTCCAAAATGGAAATAGCCGAATCACATTGACTAGCAATCATCTTAGCAATTTCATTAACATCAACACCATTAGTGATATACTCGATTTGTGAGTGAGAGCTTGCTTGAGTACTATGTTCCTACATGAAATATCATGTTTCAGTTTCAAAACTGAAAAAAAAAAAACCTCTATAAAAAATATAATCGCGCGGATTGCTCATTTACCTTCAACTGTGTAAAAGCATCTTCGAAACCAGAACGAGTAAAATCATTACTATGAAGCTAAAATGTTTTATGATGGACATTTAGTTATGTTGTCTATTTATCCAATGACGTGTTTTCACACTATTTTATCTTTTTACCTCGGGTTGGTTAATCAAGGCAATGACTTTAGCTGAACAGATATCAGAAGATAAAGAGGACATGATAGTAGAGGAGGCATCTGTTTGACTAATAACAAATTGGTCGCTTGCCTTGACATTGGTATCAACATAGCTTTTTTTTTTTTTTTTTTTAATATTGTTTCTTGTAAAATAGATGTATACTCGATCACTTACTTCTTGGGAGACCACATAATACAGGGAACAGTGGATTCAAAAGCCATAGCAGCTGAAGCTAATGATAATAAAGCTACTGCAGTATACTTCATTTTTGTAGATTATTATTGAAACAAGGGGAACAAGAGTGTGTTAAAAGAAATAGCGCTTGCTGCACGATTTACTCTCTCACTGAAAAAATAACGTGATTAAAAAATATTTGTGTGGTTGTTGATAATCGTTGAGAAGGAGTTGCAAAAAAGTAGTCAATCTGAAGCATTGGAGATGCCCTTTTGCTAATGGTATCAATGTAAAAACAAGTAGTGTAAGTATAAATTTTAGAAATTTATAACATAAATCGAGTTATTACAACGTATATGTTAATAGTAAAGCTGTTTATTGCAAGAGCATGTATAAAGAGGTAGCTCCAAATATTCTTTAAATACAAAAGACTTCCAACATGCACATGAAACCGTCGACATTATATAAAAGCTCAGAAATGCTTATTTCTCTATGGCAACGAAATAGTTTGACAGCTTATGTATCTAGCAACCAGGAACAAAAAGTAGCTAAAGGAAAATTGACATTTAGTCCGTAGCAAACAGTAATTCCACCTCAGAACCGCAGCCTTTTTTAAATAATTCAGATATTCTATGAATTCCAAATTCTGTAATATAGTTTGTCTAGATAATGGGCATATGTATTGTATTAATGTTATCACTATTGCTGATCGAGATATCTGATACATATTTGATAGCCATGTATCAATACATCGTAAGAAATAAAGGGGAAAATTATTTTATTTATTAAATTATTTATACAAGGAGTAAGTGATTCAAAAGGAAATGAAATCACTTTTCTTCATCATCGTCCATTTCGTCATCACCTTCATCTGCCGAGGTATAAGTTTCTTCGCTCTCAAACTTGTCTTCAGGTGATTCATAACTCTGAGCCCACTTGACAAAAAGAGATGGATCTTGAACCGATAAATCGTAATTCAGAAAGAATAAAAACTCTTGCTCCATACGAGCAATTCTCAAATTACGATCTTTGTCAGACACTTTAGGGGTAGGACTTGTGGTTGCTGTGGCGGTTTTGGGTGTGTGAGATTCGTTTTTTGAAGTTGTTATGGTATCATCCGATGTTGCGGCATTATCTGTTGTTGTTATGAGAACTTTTTGAGAGTTACTCTCATCATTACTTGATGACGGAGGAGGAGTATTGTCATTAATATTAAGAGCGGTTGTGATGTTTTCAATAATTGAATTTGTTATAGGCATTTTAGGTGAAGTTGGTGGAGTAATTGGAGCAGTGATGACTGATACATGTTTTCTGATATTGGTATATATGATCAATCTTAAGCTATCGTGAATATATTTCGAAGCCATGATGAATGCGACCATTATCATTCGAGATCCACATCCAGGAGTACCTTTCAAATCACGATAACGCTATAATAAGAAAATAATTAGTAATTCGGAACATCAATCGAGAATATTTGTTTTACCTTATTTAATCTTGCGACATAGCTAATAGCTATTAATAATGTTAAGTTAGGACAAATAATTGGTGTTGATACTGGACTTTGGCAAAACTTTTGTAGTGAAATTTCGAATGGCTCATTTTTATCCATTCCAGTTGTATCTAACAAATTGTTCATCATGTAATATAATTGCTGGATTTTTTCTTGGCAGGGTTTATCTTCCCAAGCTTGAGAAACAAACATAGCTAAACAGGCTAAAACAGAGACATTAGGGGCATTTTTTTTTTTTTTTTTAAAAAAAAAAACAACATTGCTTACTCACCAAGACATTTTTTACTAAGTCTTTTACGACCATTTAATTCGATAGCTTGTAAAAGTGCACAAGCTTGATTATAACCAAATAAACGAGGTTTATTTAATTTATCTGGGTTGTTCGATTCCAGTTGTTGTCTTCTATATGGACAAGGTAAATGTCGGTTTTTATTATTGTGTTTATTGGCAAGTGCCTTCATGATGGTTTGGATGGTTTTTTTTTGGTAGTTGAAAGAAATAAATAAATAAATATTTATTCTATTTTTTTTTCTGTGATTATTGTTGGAATTAATACAAGTGAAAAGATTGAATAATAATTATATAGAAAAAAAAAAAGAAAAAAAAAATAAGTGGGATCTCATATAATATAGAAGGCTCAAAAGATTTTTTTTTTTTTTTTTTTTTTGGATTTGTAATTGTAGTAGCAGACAGGCTTAAATAAATTTACCGCCGCGCCTTGCATGATTCATTATATTTCTAATCAATTATCATATGTTGACCAATCTGAATAAGCTAAAAAATAACGGCCCGGAGAGTATTTGTCACTGTGAGGAATCATTTTAGCAATCTCATAAAATGCTTTGCAAAGCATCAATTACTAAACACTTTGAAAATAAGTGATGAATAATTCATTGATTATATTACATTTATGAAGTGCACCAGATCAAACAAATTTTTAATGTTTCAACAATCTATAGTGTAACATTCAAAACCCTATTTATTCAATTATACAAAAAAAAAAAAAAAAAAAAAAAAAAAAAAAAAAAAAAAGCATAGAAATTATAAAAACCATATTGGTGCTATATTCTAATGATAGAAATCATGTTTAACCCAAAATCTCTCTTAAAATAACTCTTTAAGGTATCCTTTTTTGCAAATAACGCTACATCTAAAATTGGAAGGATTTTTGTGCTTAGTAATAAAATCTCGTTTGAGATACTGTGTTTTAACTATAGTGGTAGTTTTATTTGATCGTCAGAAATTCCATAATGGATTAAGCGACCATCAATCTCAAATGGTTAAAACCGCAATCCCTTTGGGTTGAACTAATATTTTAAACAATAATCTTATCACATAACGTTGTGGTTTTTTCAAGGAGAGAGTAAACTTTTCAAGAGATTTACTTGTAAACAAGCATTTACCTGTCACTGATTGCTTGATTGCTTATTAATCGACTATTTGGCTCTCCCAAAAGATCACCATATTTCATGTAAGAAAAATCTGCTTATAATCAGGGGAAATAAATATACTTACAATTTATAAAAATATCTGCGAAAACAGCATTGATTAATAATGAAAAAGGCGTTTCATATTGTGCAGCGTATCCTTGTGTGAGCTTTCAAAGACGGTTTTTCATACCAAAGCAAGCATACTTTATTATAATATATTACTATACAAAATTACCACTGGATTTTACACTTTTACATCATATTTTTTGTTCGAGTTATTTTTCAGAAATTTAACTTGTTTCATGGTTACTCTATTTAATAACAAAATAAAATCGCGACTCATATCGTGATGTACGAGCAACAAAGTTCTACACTTTGCAAGTACAAATTCTGCGTGGTCAATGATAATTTAGACATTTACTAGAATACTGTATAACTAGAGGATTGAGTTGACTAAAATAGTGTAAAGCAATTAAAAATAAAAATAAAAAATGTCTTTTACATTAGCATATGCCTACTTAGCAATACCTCATAAGAATGTATACAAATAGTCATAATTTCTCTCTGCATATTTGTTTATAAAAATGAAGTGTTTATTACTATTATTGTACAGTCTAAAATATAAATAAAAATGATATATACTATTTGCATCTAATTGACAAATACTTTCTTATTATAAGTTCTTTTCGCATATTTCATCAAAACGACCATTGCAGCTGGTGTCATACCCTCGATGCGTTTTGCAGCGCCCTATTTTTAAACATTATTACAACATAAATTTCCCAAAGGGTAAAATTATTCACATACCAGTGTTTCGGGGCGAACTTCCGTAAGCTTTTGACGCACTTCGTTGGAAAGTTGGTCCATTCTAAATATCAAACAACTAAATAAATATACAACTATCACATAATTAATGATTACGTTACTGTAAATAGTCAAGATTAATGTCTAGTGTCAAATGTTCATCTCTTTTTAATGCTGCAACTTCCAATTCTTGTCTTTTCAAAAATGGTTTGTATCGACCTGATTAGGTAAAACGGGGAAATGCGTACACAAATAGCATGAATTAATAAGCAAAAATTTATTCTCTGCATGTCAATTACCTTCAATCATAACACGCTCTCTTAAAGAAGGTTCCAAATGTTTGAGTTCTGGAAGTAAGTCTTGGAATTGCTCCAATGTAACGTTTGGCCAAGTCAGAAGATCCATACCACTTGAATAAATAGATAATAAACAAACATATACAAACCAAACCTGTTATTTCATTGACAAACTTACCTTCTTGATGCACCATGGTCATTAAGATGATTTGTAGATACCCGTGTACTAGGACTAATATTGTATTCTGCCCAACGCTTTGCTGGCATTTTAAGATTTTGTAGTGCTTCCATGGCTGATTTTAAAGCTTGAGAGGAATATTGATAGTGATTCCATCGTTCTTGGCCTATAATTCCTGCTTCATAACCTAAAAAAAAAAAAAAAAAAAAAAAAAAAATGAGTAACCAAAATTCAATATTACTATAAAAGTAAATTTTGCGTAAGATTACCTTTTCCTGTTAATCTTGTATCAGCATTATCAGCTCTCAACAGTAATCTATATTCAGATCTAGCTGTAAATACACGGTAAGGTTCCTCTACTCCCTTAGTAATCAAATCGTCAATTAAAACACCAATATATGCATCTGATCTATCTAAGATGAATGGTGCTTTTCCTTGAGCATGTAAACCAGCATTGATACCAGCCATAACTCCTTGAGCGGCTGCCTCCTCGTATCCTGTAGTGCCATTAATTTGTCCTGCTAAAAATAAACCACTGATACGTTTTGTTTCCAAAGTCGACCTTAATTCTCTAGGATCAATATGATCATATTCAACACCATATGCTTTTACAAAAAGTTAATTATTTTTCTCTGTATTGTTAGTTACATCTTTTACCAGGTTTCAGCATATCCACATTTTCCAACCCATGAATCATTCTCAAAAAATTCAATTGAACCTCTTCAGGCATTGTGTTTGATATACCGTTGGGATATACTACTGGTGTATCAAGGCCCTCGGGCTCTAACCAAATATTATGTGCTTCCTTTGTGCTAAATCTCTTAATTTTACTCTCCAAAGAGGGGCAGTATCTAGGTCCTTTTACTGTTTCTCTAATGTGAATACTCTGGTCGAAATGATCTGCAATGTATTTATGTACTTTATCATTTGTACGCGTTTGATGGCACAAGATTTGATGATCCTATTTTGCTGTAATTAGTTGTAATACAAGAAATTACCGTTAATCCTGACTTACGGCATGTGGGACAGTTGTATTGAGATATGAAAACGGGGATGGGGGGTTATCTCCTTCTTGTACGATTAAACCTTCATAATTGATTGTTCTACCATCCAATCTCGCAGGTGTACCTAAACATGTTTATTAGTTTTATAATATATATCTTCTCATTAATTACATAAACATACCTGTCTTCAACCGAGCTAATTGAAAACCAGCAGATTTCAATGAATTGGATAATCCAATTGATGGGTTCTCACCGATTCTACCAGCAGGCCAAACCTTAAGACCTATAACCTTAATCAATACACATTCAATACATACAAATTATCAACATACCAAGATGAATCTCTCCTCCTAAAAATGTACCTGTAGTAATTACCACATTTGATGCTCGAATCACTTGCCCATTGTCTAATTTTTTATAGAAAAAATAAGTTATTTGCAGTCAAATATGTATAATAAAATCAAAAATACCCAATCGAACACCCTTAACAATTTGTGAAGCACCCTTTAAAATCATTTTTTGATGTTCCACTTCTGTAACGTTATCGTTCAAAACAAGATCAGATACACTTCCTGCTTGAATAGTCAGGTTTGGGTAATCTTTCAAATAAGACTGTAAATGTTTCTTGTATAATTTTCTGTCAATCTGTGCTCTTGGGCCCTATAAGTATTTGAAAGTTATGTTAAATTTGACATTTCTGTAAAATCAATTGATACTGCTTACATAAACTGCTGGCCCTTTTGATTTATTCAAAACCTTAAATTGAATACCGGCAAGATCTATAGCATTTTTTTTTTTTTTTAATAATTGAATAAATATTCAAATAATTTAATATATCATACCAGATATGCGGCCACATACACCATCTAGAGCATCAATTTCTCTGACAAGTACACCTTTTCCTACACCTCCAAATGAAGGATTGCATGACATTTCCCCTAAATTTTAAAATTAAAATAAATCCTAATTGACATTTGTGTAAAAACGCTACCAATTGTATCTTTATTTTGTGTTAATAATAATGTTTTTGCACCAGATCTTGCTGCTGCTGCGCAAGCTTCTGTTCCAGCATGACCACCGCCGATAACTATCACATCAAATTCACTATGTGCTGGTATTTGTGTTGCTACTGTTGCTTGTTTCAAAGTACTACATGTGTGTAATTTGTGTGTGCATCTTACTCTAGATGGGTTGTAACGTAGTGAGCTCAGGCCTCGAAACATCGTCTTTGTATTCAATATTAAAAGATGCACAAAATGAAAAAAAAAAAAATCGAAAACTGGGGTTATAAACACTTATGAAAGGGTACTTCCCAGATGAAGAAAAAAAAAAAAAAAAAAAAAAAGGCTTTTCAGTTTTGATGGTCCGTCCAAAATTACAAATTTCAAACCTTAAATGAATAGTAAGAAATAATGTCTAAATAGGTTAATATAATATCTCAAAAACGCTAGAAAATGTATGTACATTGGTTATAATAATCTTCTCAAAAATTATCTGGATTACATTTCTAATTTTAGGTACAGGGGTATAGCACAGTTTGGCCCGTACAGCAGTTTATGAATAAATTATATTTCGAGGGAATTACAATTAAACCAGTTTTATACTCTACGTTCATGAGAAAACTGCAGTAATAGCAGGCTAGATACAAAAGGCACTTTTTTGATAAGATTAGCAAAAGCATTTAATGTAAATTTATCCTCTCTCTCTCTCTTTTTTTTTTTTTACTATAATTAGTTTTTTTCTCATCATTGTTTCTCTTATATATATTTTACAAACTCTTTAAAGCAAGCCTATCTTATTCCCGACTTTCTTAGCTATTTCAACAGCCTCTTGACGCTGCACATGCTTTCCATTGAATATATAAAAATACATTTAATTCTTCACCCAAAATGTTAAATAGAACTACTCCAATTTTTAGCCACAGCCTATTGATGTGATTACTATCCCAAATAAATATATTCTTATTTCTTTATAAGCAATTTATATAGATGCACAAATCAATAACAAAGAGAAAGCTATACTAAAGAGTTTGTTTACCGTTTTGATAGATTGAAACCCACTTTTAGGGCGAGTAAAACGACCTAAAATTGATCGTTTTAGTTTTAACCTACCATGCAGTTATTTATTTATATTCCTAGTGATGATCCAATTAAGTACAAGCTTCTAGCTACTTGGAAAACAAAGGCGCATTATGCTATCTATTTCCAAATTTATTTTAAATCTCACAAAAAAACTCAAAAGCACGTAAAATCCGCTGCTTTTCCTTAAAAACTGGGTCTCGCTTTTCATTCTCAATTTACTTTTTTTCTACCATACAACTCTAGGAAAACAATATATGCCAATGTACCTGAGATATTCAAGTTTAATCCAATAATAAGTATCTCGAAATAAACTATTTTTTGCAGTTAATATAACTTTTTCAGTTCTAATGTTTCAGATATTTCACGTCTAAAAATTTAAAACTTTGAGCCTTTATATCTCTCCAAGCAATTAAGCTACACCAATACATTTAGATAATAACACTTACTTGTTTTGAAGCTCTTTATAACATATTTTAGTATGAAAAGCTTCTGAGCACCCTTTTTTTTTTTTTTACTTTTTTTTTTTACTTTTTTTTTTTACTTTTTTGACATTTTTTGCAGCAGATTTCAAAGTATTGTTTAAATTGAGTAGCATTCGTTTTCTGCTCCTATTATAAAGCTCAGCGAACTCTATTAAATTCATTTTAGTTTTTTTTTAAATATTGGTTTTTCGTAGAGATTGTTATATCAAAGTATAAATATCACTCTACTGTAGTTGTATTCTCAGGATAATTGTTATTGTTACACTGTTAATAACTGATTGTATCACCTGATAATCTCTTTTATGCATAATCTCCTTTTTTACATTTGCAGTGGAATTACATACTAAAAAGCTTGATAATCATAAAATAACTTAATTTACAAGTATCACTCACAGAGTTCATGCCACTTGAAATATTAAAGTGCAGCAATAATAAAGAGATACTCAAAGTGA
>JAEPRC010000350.1:0-43777 GCA_016758945.1 Mucor plumbeus
ATAAGTTTCTCAAAAAATATTATTTACAACATTCATAAAAATGCTCATTAACGAAATAAAAAATTTCGGTCCATCTGAGTACATTAACTGTCCCATGGACCTAAAAGTGTCCCATATGGACCTATAAGGGTCCCATATGGACCACCAAACCGGTCCTTGGACCACCCCATTGCGCCGTAGTGGTATTCATTGTTAATTCAGCAGAGCAATAATTTTCCAGCAGCTTTATATTTTCCAAGTAACGAAAGCGAGATTTTTTTTTAAAATAGATGTTAAAATCCTTCAAAATTAGCTGTTAGTAGATAGCAAAATCAAGATATGTTATATATATGTCTACTATGCATTAAATTCAACTCCAAAACTTACTTTTGAACCATTATGAGAGTAATTTGTGAATAAATCTTATTTCTAGAAGGAATAATAATAAAGACGACTAATAACATTTATTATAGAAAACCTAGACTTTTTTATTAAAAGACCTAGCGGTTAAAGAAAAACCCAAGAGCTTCAAGATCTTGGTTTAAAAGACTATTTATAACAATTATATTTCAATATGAGTTAGAAATGGGATTGGCTCTAAAATGGCTATTTAATATTCTCGAAAACCGACAGAATCCATATTGACTAAACCGGATAAACTCACTGAACTTAATAATTGTAAATAGCAGATAAATGACTTGTCGCTTAAACTGAAGGAATGCATAACAACTTATAGAAACTGATATCCGAGATGCATGTGCAGTGGAATTACATACTAAAAGCTTGATAGTCATAAAATAACTTAATTTACAAGTATCACTCACAGAGTTCATGCCACTTGAAATATTAAAATGCAGCAATAATAAAGAGATACTCAAAGTGAACACAATAACAAACGCATGCGAAAATACAAAATACTTTTGAACCAATACATGTCGTGTGAACGATAGCACCCTTGATCACAGTGCAATCGATTACACAAATGACATATATACCAAGAAGTATTTTACTTAATTCAATAAATAATAATATCAAAGACATTAGGTTTAATCAACTATTCCCCTGCGTCATAGTTACAATACCAATGAATAAGAGTTCAAGCACACATTAGAATTCACACCTTAAGATCCAGGTTACCTAAATAGATATAGCCAATAGCTCCCAAAAGGCCCACATTGTCGTACTTGACATATACCCCTTTATGGTCGATGCTTCGCATGATTTATTATTTCAATATGATATCAGTAACAACAACTCAAAATTAGAAGATTACTCCATTCAAGTCTGATGGTATACAAGTTCTCTAAATTACTATAAATACCCTCATACTTTTTCATTTATTATATTTAATCTTCAGAAATCTTTTGTAATAAAACTTTAGCTGATTATAATTGTATTTCTACCGCTTTTATTTTTATTTTTTTATTTTAGTAAGCAACTTCGTTATTTACTGCAGCATGTAGCATCTACGCATACCAATGTAGAGTGAAGAATTACTAGATATAATATTCATAGAGATTGTTATATTGTTATATAAGATCGGATTTGCGATAATATATTTAAAAAAGAGTACAATAAAAGAGAATGTGTAATTAATCAGTTCTTCAACTGTACAACAAAAACAAGATCAGGTTTATTTAGATATAAAAGTATTGCCTTTTATAATGATTTAGTGTTGAGTTCCTGAGATACAATTAAGAGCGGTATTGAACTATTAGATCTGTTTGAGAGTAATTTATGGATTGATGTTAATCAATCATAATTAAGCCGTGATTGTAGAGCTTGTGAATTGCCTTGTTTCAATGCTGCACTTGTTGTGCCTGGATTGTGATTTGGTACATCTTGACAGCTACTTGAATGATTAACCGCTGAGGTTAAAGAGTATGGTGTCATGATTTGAGTGGTCCGAGCCTTTCGGTTAATTAATTGAGAAATAATAAACTAGGCGTTTATTATATCCGATTCTAGACTTGTTTTTTCATATTCTAAATAGTAATCAATGGATTGTATAATCTATTGATTGGTTATAGAAGGTGATAAGGTATGATACTTGGTGGAATACAACAGTTGCCCTAAAGATTGCACCAGAAAACCACTTCAAAGAACAAATTTACTACATATCAGGCTCGAATTACGGGACCTGAATAACCAAACTCCGTTTTATGCGGACTGTACCTTAAAAGACCAAAAAAAAATTACCACAAAATTTACTTTTTAGTTGATAACTCTTGCAATTTTGAAGTAATCTCAAAGAACAATATTTCAAAGCAGATATATAAAAAAGAAGATAATTCTAGCAAAAATTCCAATCTAGCTCATAAACTATTTATAAAGCTATTTCCATTAAAAGCATACAAAAAACGCAGCTTTGATGGACTATAACTCGAGATAGCAACCATTTAAGCATATACTTTATTAGCCAAAAATGATTCTTTTACTTAGTTTTATCGTATTTTATCATAAAATTAATCTCGAAAAAAAACATCAATTTCTCCTTGTATACCCTCGTTCAAAATTTAACTTTTTCGAAAAAAGCTAATAACTCTATGAAAAATAGAGCTAGAATGACAAATTATGCCTCAAATGATAGGTATTTTTTTGCGTTATCTGTATATAACACTAACTTTAAAATTTAATTATAAAAGTATTTTTAAAATCACTAAAAACTGATTTTTATGTTTTTGTTTTTTTTACAAAATTTTTGGTGATACACGTTTTCAATAAATATACCATTAGATATTAAATTAAATTTTATGTTGAGGTTACTTAATAAAGGTAGCCAGGTTACTATACATGTTTGCTGTCAATTTTGCATTTTAAAAATTTAGGATCGTTTTTATCTTTTTTTTTCATCATCAGAAAATTTTGAATTTAAACCGCCGCCACACCTGAGATGTATAAAAATTAGGAGAAAACTCGCCGAATATATTATTTTTTTGCAATACAATGGTATGTAAGGGATATTTAAATTAGAAAATATAGTACTGTAGTTGCAAATGTAACAACAACTCATTGTAAATTGAAGCAGGGTAGTAAAATAGTTTTGTTCAATTCAAATACTTTAATTGGATTTACAAAAGTTTCTTGTATATTTCTGATGAGTGATGAGGAATAAGGAATTACATTATTTATTAAATTCAAGGAGAACAAATTCTTTGAGCATCTCGTTATTTGTGGCTTTTATCATTTTTATCATGCAATATGTTGCATGGCAACGGTGAATTTTATTAAATTCACACAATAACATTTTTTACCTCTCTCAAATATTAGACTAAATACAAATATACTACAATCCAAAAAAAAAATTAACATTTTCTCAAATTTTTAATGCGTATATGTATTATGATGAAACATACTTTACCACGCCTTTTTATAAACGAGATTGCTTCCGTATATATAACAGCGACAAACACTTTACAACAATTACATGTTATGCGAATTAATTTTAATAATTCCACTATATTAATAGGTGAAATTGCATTGAAAACAAAGACGATAATAGTAATGTTATTAATTGTAATTAGTAAATTATATCCATTCTGTAAGTACAATATGTGAAAGCGACAAAAAAAGAGACAACGGTGTAAGGTAAGTTTTAATTGAGTGAGATGTCTGCTACGTGCATAATAGACAATTTATTTTTTGGTTTGGTGATATAAAGTTGTATTTAGATATACAGTCAAACCTCGATATACAGTAAGACCCCTCAATATAACGGAAACCTCGATATAAAGGAGGTTTTTGTGTCATGGATTAAGGATGCGGTGTGATTTATCTAAGATGCCTTTATTCCTTTCTTAAAATTGAAGTTGATCTGTGTTTTAAATTTGATTTAAGGGAGGTCCTCGATATAAGGGACTTTTTAAAAGAAACCACGAGTGGCCTTAAATTGAGGTTTGACTGTATATAATAATCAACTGGTCTCTAGCTGCCGATATTTGAGAGTCGTGAATAAAGGATGGTATACATTTTATTCAGGAACTTTTTTATTAATACACTACTGCTTTACTCCACTTTACTTTGACCGAAGAAGTTGGATCATAGCGTTTCAGAGTAAATGTACCATATTTATTTTTATGGGACTTATTAAATTTAATAATCACATAAGCATTATTTGTAAACCAATTCTTTGTCTTTGTATAATGAAGACATATGTCTAGTGCCTAATATATTATCAAACTCTTCAAAACTTGCTTTGAAATTTCAAAAGGCATATCAAAAATATCTAGAAGATATATATGAAAATGCTTGTTATTAATTGGCTTTTGTACACGTATCTTTTGATCTTGAGTGATAAACTGTTTTTGTAGAGCCTGCTTTTGTTGATTTAAGCCTTGAAAGTAATTTCAATATAATTGTTTATATCATCATCCCTAGAAGAACCTTTACAAAGACCTGCAGTATCTTTAAACTGACTTTGGAAAACATTTAAAAAGAGTGATGGGCCAGAGTCATCAAACTTTAAACCTTTGAATTCATTCAATTCATTGATAACTGAGAATTGATTTCTCCTACAAGAGTAAGGGCTGTAGGATACTGAGGATTTACATGTATAAGACGATACAATCCTTCAATCCCGTTATTTGAATCTTGCGTTTTCGATAAGCATTGCTTTTAGGACTGGAAATTGATCTGAGCACTTTTATGGTTTTTTCTTAAACTCAAAAAGGTTTAGACAAAGCTTTGTTACGACAAGTTTCCAATCAAGCTCAATTTCGAGGCATAGCTTTACAAATTGCGTTTATCCAATTTGTTGTAAAATTCCACGTCTGCCAATTACAACATCGTTAATATTCTGTTATCGAAGTATACAAAGGTAATCTGATGACACAGTTTGTGTAAAATTGAGACTTGTGAGTTCATCTTCATCAATAAGTAGAAAAAAAGGTTTATCTGCTAAGAATAAAACAGGATTAGAACATTCATCTTTGAGTTTAAAGGAGCCCATGTTTAGCTGGTTTATTTTTTCTTTTAAAGAGTTAATGGAAAGAGATACATAATATTAATAAATATATTAGAAATTTATACAATAGTGTTTGAAATTATGCATCACAAATTAATTCAATCTAAACCATTGTTACATATTACATTCTACAAAAAGTATCCAGATAGTATTTCTAACTTTAAATATAACACAGTTTAACCTATACACTTGATGAATTAATCATATCCTTTGTTGATGTAGTCAACAGTTTTATATAATTATCACAATCTAGAACTGAGGTCCTTGAGAAAGTTACAATTAAATCAGGTTTGATACATAGGCAGTCTTTTGATAAGACCAGCAAGGGCATTTATTTTAAATCAATAGCAATATACTAATCATTTCTTTTCCCATATTTCTCTATTTTCATTCTCCTTTATTAATTTCATTCATACCTTTTTTGCTTGAATTTAAATTTTTGCTTGTATTTTGAAAATCAGGATACTTTTACAAATGAAGTGAAGAAAAGTAGTTATGAGTTGCTCTTCAAATACTTTTTCAAGCATTAGATCAGCGAGAATTACTTTAAAATGAAACATTAAGGTACTGAAGAATGCTAGACTCAAGTGTTTTCATTTGACAAGCTAATACATAAAAAAAAAAAATCATTAATGCATATTAAATAAGTATGCCTGAAACATGATTTATAAAATCAGAATTTAATGGTATTTTAGCAATCTCTTTTTTGTTTTTTAAAAGCTTTAATCGATATATGGAGATGAAGGGAGTGAGGAATAAACTATATGATATTAGTTAAAATAATAAAAAAAAGGGGAGTAAAGAATTCCAATTTTTTTTTCTTCTTCGATTCTCTTGCTTTTCGTTATTTTACTTTTTTCATTTTCGATTTCTGAAACTTAGTTACAGACATTCTCTTGACCAGAGGCCTTAGTGTTAAGAATCAAAGCAACAATAAGACCGTAAAGACCCAAGACTTCAGCGAAAATCAAAATCAAAATCTAAGAAAGTTAAATCAGTATCAAGCTTGTTGATTTATAGTTTCTTCAAATACTAACCATGCCAACGAACATTCTAGGTTGTTGAGCAGTAGCACGAACACCAGCATCACCAGTAATACCAATGGCAATACCAGCTATTGGATATCATAAGATTAAAAATACAATTGATATCATGTGTATTATCACAAACTTACCGGCAAGACATGAGAGACCGACAGAAAGACCGGCGGCCATTTGGATGAAACCACTGAAAAGGGTTTGCTTCATGGCAACTAGATGATATCAAAAAACATTTAGTAAAAAAAAAAAAATACTTGATAAAACGCGCTAAATCAAATCTTGAAACATCTAAGGATTATGATACTTACGACCACCAGACAAAAGTACAGATACGACGACACCATAAATACCCAAAATACCAGCCATGACAACAGGAACAATACACTTCAAAACTAAATCAGGACGCAAGACACCCATAGCGGAAAGTCCAACACCAGATTTGGCAGTACCGTAAGCAGCACCGAGACCTTTTACATTCAAATAGAACGATTAGAAAAATCGTGTAACAAAATAAAAAAACACATCTAAAACGAGAAAGGCACCGAGGAAAACAAAGCGTAACGAAAGCGCGACTTTTTCCATTCTAAATGTGCTTTAAAATGTTATACTTACAACTGAAGACGATAGCAGCGGCACAACCCATAGTACCGAAGAAAGGTGCATAAACAGGACTAGAAAATCGAATAAATGTTAACAAAAATTAAATTCTCAACAATTTATTAAAGAAACATACCAGTATTCACTCATTTTTTATTGTGTATTTATCTATAAAAGTTTCAAAATATTAATACAAATGTCCCTGCATGAGATATCTATCGTTTTAAAGTGACAATACTAACTTTTTGTACGTTAAAAAAGGGGGAAAAGTTTTTTATTGGTATGAAGAAGAAGAAAATAACAATAATATAACAAAAAAAAGCCTTTTACATCTGTGGTTCGTTGACGTCAACAATTGTATGTCCGTGAAAACGTCACGAAACGATGTTCAAGATCACTAGATGCAATGATCTCCCTTAATGTTTCGATATATCTTGAGCTCTTCACCTAAACAACATGTATAGTAATATACCTTTGCAATGTCTCGGCAAAAATCTATGTAGATATCGTTTTATGCTACGAAAATATCGTATGAAATGTCTACTTTGACCCCGCTTCGAAACCAGGATTGTCGCAAATAAAATTACTTTTTTTCTTCGTGATTTTGATCGTAATGCAATCTGTCATATACGTTGAAAATTTGCAAAAGAATCAGTATAATTTATAATTTAAAATTATTTTTTTCTACGCCTTGTAAAATAATATTTGTTGATATAAACTACTAAATGTTGATATAACATTTTCTAGTGATGATCCGAAATGAAGATGGTATGCTTCAATGGGCATTTATATCTTCCGCTGAAGTTTTGAAGATCAGAAAAATGTACCTATATAGAAGCATGAAACTTTTTGATATACATACATCATATAGTGTCAGAGAAAACATTTGAAATATGTAACTTGCGTATCATTAAACTTCGCAAACATAGTATTGAAAGATATAATCTACTAATTGAGATTTCCTGGTTTTTATTAGTACCTGAAATTGAAGATATATCAAACCGGATGTGCTTGAAATGTTTCAGTTTTCGGATACTAATAAAGGGGCTGTCAGTATATATAAACCCGTTGAAATTTACTGCACAAAGTGTGTATCTATTAACAAAAATAACAGCACAGGCCATGACTTTTAACAAAATTGTTGTAGCAGATATTTCCTCTAGTGTATATTATGTCTGAGATATTGTTACATGCTTATTCTGTTAAAAGAATTAGATTTCATTGCATTGATCGTAGAAGCTCCAAAAAACAAAAAAAATGCTAAATTTGGCAATCCTGCGCTGCTATTTTTTTTTATATTAAACATGCGTTTTTCAATCCCAATATGTCCGTTTTTCATGAAATAAAAAACACTGATATACTTTAGTTACTTTTGGATACATCTGGAGTTGACGTTTTCATATCAATGTAACTTTTATTGCCCTAAAAAAACCTTTTGAAAAGTCCTTGCTGCCTTGAAAAACAAGTCAAATATACTATAAATTGCATTCACAAGATGGGAATACAGTCGTTCCAATGCCAAAGGGCGGTTTTTTTTTGAAAAAAGAGAAGCCAATAAAAAAAACCAAAGTTCGGTCAAATTTTTCTCAAAGGGGCGGTTTAATTTTTCTCAAAGGGGCGGTTTAATTTTTCTCAAAAGGCGGTTTTCAGTTTAACAAAGGGCGGTTTTCAGTTTAACAAAGGGCGGTTTTTTTTTTTTTAGAAATTTGAGCCATCTACAGTATTTTACTCTGTGAATTAGACGGAATAATTTCACAGTAGACATTTATTTGTTTGTACATCTGCCATTAATATGTTTTGGTAAACTTCGGTAATACGCAATGCGAGTTTTCAGTTGTTTACTTTTAATGTTAGTGCTCCCATCTCGAACTTATAAATTTTTGAAAACACTACTATCCACATTTTTCAAATGAAGCTGTATAGAAAAGGGAAAAAAAACTGCTCACTGTTTTGACCAACTTCTGGCTAAAATGATTATAATAAAGGGAGATCCAATATGGCTATATGTAAACATTGGATATCAATTTATTAAGCGTATTTAAAAGGATAAGCGGTGCTAGAAGCTTGCAAATTGTAAAATAAAAGCGTGTTCACTTTCATACTTTAAGTTCAACGTTATTCCTCACGTATCACGAAGAGCAATATAGGTTATGCATACATCCTTTTAATGTATATGATTTTGAAAAAAGAATAAAATCCTAAATAAAATCCATGTGGCGAAAATAGCAGCCATTACCACAGCAGAATTACATTCGTAGTTTTAAATCGTTTGAAATTGTTGCAAATTGTTGCAAATCGTTTTAAATCGTTGCAAATCGCTTGAAATCGTTTGAATAAATATTCAGATAGGTGATCCGGTGAATTTGATATGACTGATACACTCTCACTATCTTACACCACAAACATTAAGCGACTTCACTAGTTCTGAACTTTAAAGGTACATAAGAACGGGACGTAATATCTGGACTGCCCCTTAGGATAGCTATATAACCAAATCCCACAATCGGATGCTTAGTAATGAACACTATCAGATTCGTCTTGGTCACAGGCAACATTGATAACAGTACCTATAGAATGATCCCATTTATAACTTATTGGGACCTTGTATTGTAAATCAGGGACGCTAAGCTGTTAATTGTATATGAATACGACGAGTATTTTATTTTGACAAAATGATTAAATTGTTTTGGCAAGCTGATTATTCATATAGTTTCCTTCTACAATTTTACTTTTGTTTTTTTGCTGAATTTTACCTTATGTTCACATATCGTCAGCTTCATCAATGTTTTTGATTGATTACATATATACGAAAGTCCGATTAGATGAAGGAAAGAAGGTTGCTAGTCTTATCACAATATAATGAACAACGAGCTTTTTTCAAGTCGACCCTCCGTTTTGGTGAAAATTTTGGGCCTACGCTGCGCTTCGGGAAAATTTTCCACCTTCTCTATGGATCAACACGCTTCGCTTTGAAAGAAGCTCGTGCTGCCGCAGGCTGGTTTTTTTTATTGTTTTAAGAAATTAAAAGGAGTTTCGTTATTAAAATTTATTCTCACAAAAGAAATATTAAATGTTTGTTCATTTTCACGAATTGAAACAAATGAAGATTTTTTTTTAAAAAAAGGAAGAGTAATAATATATTAATTTAAAGATAAAAAAAGTTATTGAGTATGAGGAGATTGGAATACTTCAGTAAAAACAACGTTTCTGGTATGGTTTTTGGAAAGTTCTTTAGAGACTGAAGTACGATTTGTGCATAGTAAAATTTTAATTGATTGTGCTGATTTGACTCTTGATAGCGCAACATATAGTTGACCGTGTCTGAATACAGGGCTTGGAAGATAGAGGCCTATACCATCAAGAGTTTGGCCCTGCGACTTGTTGATTGTCATTCCAAACGCAAGCCTAATAGGGAATTGGCAGCGTTTGAAGTGTATAGAGTCATTGTCAGAGGATATCAGCTTTATTTTAGGTATGCATATGACTTTTCCAATATGTGATCCTGTTGCTATTGTTGCTTCTATTACATTTCTCATTAAGGACTTTACTATGAGCCTCGTTCCATTGCATGTTCAATATTTGGTTCGATGTGAATGTCCTATTTCATTACATAAAGCGCAATAGATATCACTTAATTCACTCATTGTGTTTGACAATGGTTTTTGAAATGAAATGTAAACTAAATAAAATACAAAGTTGTAGTTTATTTCAATTATCTATTAATCTTTAAAATGGCGTTAGCAATAGTCTTTAAAGCTTCCCATACCAATAATATAGTTGAAAGAACTACAAACACAAAAATTAAAATTAGGTTTAAATGAAAAGGGAGAAATGACACTTCAGCTGTTAGATTCACATGGACTTGTGTATAACCTTTTTAATTAGTATAAATATCTCAAATCAATATAAAATAATAAAGATTATCTTTTGTATAACTTCATACTTAATCTACTAAATTATATACATCTCTGCACATAACACAGCTGTAAATAATAAATAACTGTTTTTTACGATTCAATTTAAGCGCTTGTTGGCTGTTTTTTACGCTTTCAATCATTTTAATATATTAAGGATGTAAAACGAATATTTTAATGGCAAAATGAATGTAAAAAAAAGGGAGGTGGCTACTTGTTGGACTTAAGTTTGTTGTTGATGGTATTTTCAGGTATTACTAATATAGCCCCTTGTTCTTCATCTTCCATGACTTGATAGTGTACTTCTTGGTTTTTTAGTTCAACAAACAAGTAACACAAGATCTCGAAGATTTTGATCCACTTGTTCCGTTCGAAGTATTCTGTAGGGACTTCGGCAGAGCGAACTTCACGGTAGTGGTATCTTCCATCTTCTCTAAATAGCATTTCCGACAATATAATATTTGTTTTTACAGATTGGATGCCAAAAACTTTTATTTTTAGAAAGGTGTCAAATTCTGCATTCAAGTGGGAACTTGCAATATCTTTCAACATCGACATCATTTAACTAATTTGCTTGGTGCCATCGTCAATTATCTTATCTGTATTGACATCGTATTGACCAGAAGACGCTTCAAAGACAGCCCGCTCATTTCTTCTGCCATCATATCCCATCCCATCTACGTATCGCGCTGCGTCTTGGTCTTCACTTGAATGGTGCATGGTTGGGATTTCACACCAATTAAATGATAATAAACCCGTTTGATTTCCGAATGTCTGAAAGATAGGTATAATGTGTTGTACCCAGAATGTCCTCTCATAGTCTTGATATGGTTTTGTCTTTATTGCTATTGTGGAGCAAGTATCCGCAAAAGAAGTGAGTACAAACTTCGTGACATTGATTAGCTTTTGTTCGTTTGGGTTAGCAACGGTTTTGATACCCCAAAGGAAAGATGGTAAACTATCTACTTCTTGCTTTAATGCTTGATGTAACAGTTGTTCTACAAGTACAAATTGTTTTAATGTACTTAAATTTGTTTCATTTGCTTCCTTTTGCTCAATAGTGACCATGGGTTCCAATTTAGTAGCATGTTCTTGAGGGAATTTTGCCCTATTTTGTGGCTGTATCGTTTTCGAAAATTTATACAGAGCCCCGTTTTTTCGCTTTTGTGGAAGAGCCACAGATTCTGCTTTCTCAGGATCAATATGTGTCATTACATGTACTTTATACTCATCAATTGTTGCAAAGTGATTCAAGCAAGACGGACATGCGAACCTTTGTCGGATGGCTTGATGTGTTTCGTTGTTATTTGACTTTATGAAATAATACTGCAATGAGTTGTGATGTCGCTGGCCGCGTTTCAGCTTTGGTAATTCAATTGAGTGAACAGTTAGTAAATGTGATCTAAGGTTTCGTCCCTCAGATTTTATCTCTTCACATATGTGACACGCGTAGACTAAAATAACAAGTTTTGGAGATGACGATGCGGTTGACATTGTGTTGATTTAAAACGATTTGCAACAATTTCAAACGATTTAAAACTACGAATGTAATTCTGCTGTGGTAATGGCTGCTATTTTCGCCACATGGATTTTATTTAGAATTTTATTCTTTTTTCAAAATCATATACATTAAAAGGATGTATGCATAACCTATATTGCTCTTCGTGATACGTGAGGAATAACGTTGAACTTAAAGTATGAAAGTGAACACGCTTTTATTTTACAATTTGTAAGCTTCTAGCACCGCTTATCCTTTTAAATACGCTTAATAAATTGATATTCAATGTTTACATATAGCCATATTGGATCTCCCTTTATTATAATCATTTTAGCCAGAAGTTGGTCAAAACAGTGAGCAGTTTTTTTTCCCTTTTCTATACAGCTTCATTTGAAAAATGTGGATAGTAGTGTTTTCAAAAATTTATAAGTTCGAGATGGGAGCACTAACATTAAAAGTAAACAACTGAAAACTCGCATTGCGTATTACCGAAGTTTACCAAGATACCAAAACATATTAATGGCAGATGTACAAACAAATAAATGTCTACTGTGAAATTATTCCGTCTAATTCACAGAGTAAAATACTGTAGATGGCTCAAATTTCTAAAAAAAAAAAACCGCCCTTTGTTAAACTGAAAACCGCCCTTTGTTAAACTGAAAACCGCCCCTTTGAGAAAAATTAAACCGTCGCTTTGAGAAAAATTTGACCGAACTTTGATTTTTTTTATTGGCCGCCCTTTTTTCAAAAAAAAACCGGCCCTTTGGCATTGGAACGACTGTACATATTTGATGCACTATATTTAGAAGTATATATGTTTATATATTGTATATTGTATATATGAGTTGTGTATATGGTAATCACAATGTTAGCCACTACTGAGATAAGGTTCAGGGAACAATAAACAGCAAATGCTGCCCAAAGATAGGAGAAAATGCATAAAACAACGCATTACTTTTCCTAGCAATCAAGAAATTGCATTTATTACGTCTAACAGCAAGATTATTTTGTATATTAGAAGTCATATTACCCAGGAACAAAGTTAAATTGTGTTGGAAATACTAATTTGAGCAATTCAAGTGTTTCTGAATATAATTGAGCTACATACTTTGTATCATAAATTTGCATTAAATCAATAATATATTTACCTAAATCTAGTAAGATACAACAAAACTCCAACACCGCTAATCATGAACAAAATCTACTGTAACATTGTATTCTTTTGACAGGCTTATTAGAATTCGTCTCCCGGCTTCCCTTTACCCATACCATGATGTGACTTTATACACACAATTCATATCAAAATTCGAAAAAGTTTTAATTGATAAGATTGACATTTCTCTTTTCTCTATCTTTTTACATAATGTCAAGTAGCGAAAGTAACACAACATCACAACCTACTGGTGCATTAGATGCAGTTTTTGTTGAATCTGTTGAAATGCCCGAAGGTTCTGTTCTCATTCAAGGCCCTGATTTTAACAAGAAATTATCACTTTCTGAGTTATTAGGTGCTTATAAACAAATCGGTTATCAAGGCAGTAGTCTTGGTGAAGCCATGGAAATTATCAAGGAAATGGTAAGTTTACAATTGTTTAGAAATAAATATCAATAATGATTTTTTTTTAAAAAAAAAAATACCAATTTTAGAGAAAATGGCGTCTTTCAGATGAAGCTGTTATTCCCGATGAAGCTGCAGAGTACCTTGACCCTGAAGTTCGTAAAAACACCAAATGTAAAATCTTTTTAGGGTATACATCCAATTTAGTTTCTTCAGGATTGCGTGAGATTATTAGATTTTTAGTTCAACACAAAATGGTCGATGTCATTGTCGCTTCAGCTGGCGGTGTAGAGGAAGATTTCATTAAATGTCTTGCTCCCACTTATCTCGGTGAATTTGCATTGAAGGGCAGCGATCTTCGTAAGAAGGGTTTGAATCGTATTGGCAATTTGTTGGTTCCCAACAACAATTATTGTAAATTTGAGGATTGGGTTATTCCTATTTTTGATAAAATGTTGGAAGAACAAAAGGAACAAGGAATTACTTGGACTCCTTCTACTATGATTGAACGTCTTGGTAATGAAATCAATGATGAATCTAGTATTTACTATTGGACATCCAAGAACAATATCCCTGTATTTTGTCCTGCTATTACTGATGGCTCTTTGGGCGATATGATTTATTTCCATTCTTATAAAAACCCTGGTTTAATTGTAGATATTGCTGCTGATATTCGCGCTATGAACAATCAGGCTGTATTTGCTAAAAAGACTGGTATGATTATTTTGGGAGGTGGTGTCATCAAACATCATATTTGTAATGCTAATTTAATGAGAAACGGTGCTGACTATGCCGTATACATCAACACTGGACAAGAATTTGATGGTAGTGATGCAGGTGCTCGTCCTGATGAGGCTGTATCTTGGGGTAAAATCCGTGCTGATAGTAAATCTTGCAAAATTTATGCTGATGCTACACTTGTTTTCCCATTAATTGTTGCTGAAACATTTGCAAAAGAATTTCATGAAAAAGAATCCGCATAAATTTATTACATGGTAATACATAGAATCACTCACATATACAAACACACACACACACACACACACACACACACACACACACACACATACATATACAAATATCATATTAAAAATGTCATTTTTATTATTATTCATCATCCCTATATCTCTTTTTAACAAGAGCATCTAATAGCACTTTTCTTTCTGTCTTTAATTTCTTTAAAACTTTCTCTGTTGATGCCCATTCGTCGCATAACATTTCATTTTCTCTTGAAATATATTGGAATTGTGCTTTTGCTAATTTATATCGATCTGACATGCTCATATCTTTTTTCGCTGCCGCTGCTGCTGCTTTATTTTTCTTATGATGCATCTTTTTGAGTTTTGCTGTATTAGTGTCACTGGGTAATAAATTTGAATCGACATCGGAAAAGTCATCTTCTGAAGATGAGAGTTGATCACTATTAAGGCGTTCTAATTCTTTTAATTTACGCTTCTTTTTGATAGAATCAGGTATTAATTTTCTTTTTGATTGTTGTTGTGGTGGTGGCGGTGGTGGTGGTTCTTCGTGTATAAAGTTGTCTGTTTTCATTTGTATTTCCATGTAATATTTGTCAGTGAGGGAAGGGAGAAAAGCAATGGAAAACTAATTTTGCCATTCTTATTTGACTCTCTTTTTTCAAAAAATATTCTTTTGATGACATCGAATTGATTGGGAACTACAATAACCACTTGCAAAATATGGAATGCATGATTAAAAGGACTCTGTAGCATATCAAAATTAATAGCTACAAACTGAAATAAGCATCTTGGTGTGATATAATGTAGGATTACTCTGGTTCATATATATTTCGCTTGACTTTTTTTTTTTTTTTTTTTTTTTTTTTTTTTTTTTTTCATGCAAATATGTAAATTGTGCTTTCATCATTGATATATTTCTAATGATAAAAAAAGCCAAAACATACCACCATAAACTTGAGATTCTAAGGAATGTTTTCTATAAATTGGCCATTGTTTAACTCATCTATATCGCTCACAAAAACTCTTTACAAATAAGGTGTATGAGCAATTTTTTTATTTTATTTTTTACAATCCAAATAATGATTAACATCGTTACTCTTGATTATTATTATTATCATTTTGAAATGCTTGAGCAATTTGAGGATCAACGCCATATGTTGGCCATAAAGAAGCAAAAAAAGTATAAGTCCCTCTTTTCCAGACGTCCAAAGCCGTAAGGGGTCTAGCAGGTTCATTAACCGCAGCAGCACCAGCAGTAGCAGAACTGGAACCAGCATCTTCATTCGATGTAGTAGATGATTCACCATTATTCTGCCTTCTTTGATGCAGATTATTTTCATTATTAACAGAAGTGGAAGTACCTTCTGCATTAGCATTGACATTGGGAGCATTAGGTGCGGGTCCAGCAGGTCTTTGTAATCCTCCACCAGGTCTAAATCTGTTTAAATCTTCGACTCGAACACGACGTAAAACAAATCTCAATCTACCAGTTTGGTACAAAAAGAATACAAACGCGATTACATGAAAAATAAAGATACGCTCAATACTTGCACCTTGACAAACCATGAATAATACAACGATGAGTTTTAAAGCGAGCCAAATGGATGCTGCTCGTTGAGCATTGGCAGGTCGAACAAGAATAGGTACATTTCCACCAAAAAGTGGGTTATTTTGTTGTTGTTGTTGCTGTTGTTGCTGTTGTTGAGGTAGTTGATTGATGTAAGGTTGCACAATAGGTTCTTGTTGTTGCTGCTGTTGCTGCTGCTGTTGTTGTTGTTGAGAAGAAGAAAACGATGTAGCATCTGATTGATGTTGATAAAGAGGAGGTTGAGCTGTGGGAAGTATATGGGTATTGAATGATTGTTGAGGTGATAAATTTTGAGATAAAACAAGGGTTGGTGCAAGATAATATTGACCACTATATGAAAAAAAAAAAAAAAAAAAAGGTTAGTATTTTATATAACAAACGTTAAATATTTCCATACTTGATAGATACAACTTGATATCCTCCCGGCAACGATGAAGGATACATTGGTTGTTGCTGCTGTTGCTGATATTGTGGCATAGAAATCCCCGTATTTTGAGGTATTTCTTCAAAAAATGTTGGGTTTGATGAAGATGAAGACGAAGAAGGTTGAGGTTGTTGTTGAGATTGGGGATAAGAGTTTGTAGTAGTTGATACAGGAGTTTGTGCACGAGACATAACAGAGTCGAGAGAAGGTTTAACAACAAGATGAAAAGTGGGAACAACTTCATCATCAGTCTTTTTCAACACCTCTGCCAATATATCAGAATCTTTTAATAACTTTCCACCGTAAATAATGCGTTGGTTGGTAGTTTTTGGATGATGAGGATGTACGGGCTCAATAGACTTCTTTAGTGTCAATATGGTTGCATTCAAAACAGTTTTTACTTCAAGTGTCTCATTAAGAGAAGGGGAACGCACATTCACTGTAATTTCTTTATCTATATCTTCCATATTTTTACTATTATTCTTACTAATAGCTACTGGCTACGAAGAAAGAATAAAGAAGCTTTTCTTTCTTGGATTTTAATTAGATACAAAAGCATTAACCCCATCTACATGGTCACAATTGACACGTTAGCCAATCAATTTTTTCCATATAACAATTAAAATTGAACATTTGCAAGTTCATTTATACTCAATATCGTTGTAAATTGGATATTAGACTTGACAATAAAAAAAGTATTATTATATATAATATACCAAGAACTGGATTACAAGAGCGAGTTGTGAAATGTGCTCTATGAGTGCATTGCAAAAATTCTTGAACAATGTATTTTTTTTTTGTAATCTGACTATGAAAGAAGTAACCTATTCAAAGGATTTTTTCATCGCCAAACTAACTTTCCAACATACTAATAAATTTTAAGGTATTATTCAAAATGTGTAAGAATAAGTATGCAAGTTTTTGTTTTACAAAAACTGATTAATTTTGCGAAAAACTATGCATTGTCATGTCATGGTTCCACTAAAAACCGCATTAATCATCAGCTTTAAACAGCGCATATCTTTAGATACAAGCATCCCCAGATGCTCAGAAGCATATCAAACGGTTCCTTTCTTCTAATAGATACTTCCTATAACGATAGGTCAATTTTTAAGATCATTGATTTCACCTCGATTTTTTCATGAGGTACCATAGGCAAAAAATACCAATTTTGAGAAAATTCATTTTTTTACCCCGAAAACGAAACATTGTACTAAGGTATATATAGACATCAAATGACTGTAAAGTCTCATTCTTTCACCTGAAAATATATATCGCTGGACTATATATAAATAATTTTGACTTTTCTTCGAATTACTGATTTTTTGATTTTTAAAGATTCCGTAGAATTTTGTGTGCCAAATTTCTCTGAAAATTGTACCATTCAATTCATACAAAAAAGCACCACAGAGACTAATTAATTCGCTATACATACTTAGTTAGTAAATTCTGATGCAAATCACAGAAAAAGGTCAAGTTTTTTCAAAAATCGCAAAACATCCACCATTCGTTCAAAACGAGATTTGAGAAATTCAACTCCCGCTAGCGCTGGCTTTTGTATGCCAATTATTGTACCTGGAACATACGATTTCTATCAGTTGGACAATTGAAAGACAACATCATGCATGCTAAAACTTAACCATGAGTTAAAAAATTACATATATTGTCATATGGTAAACTAAAGTAATTAAAATCTATAAAGAAAAAAAAAACACAAATGCGGAGATCTTAGATGTTAATACATGTTTACACACTAAAAAGGCATTTCGCACGATTTTCTATTTTCAATATAATTTAGGATAATAATTACACCTAAAATAAAGTTTTTTTCTTTTTTTTTTTTATTGTTATTATTATTTAAAAAATGCAGTGTCAATTGGAAAAGAAGTATAAGTTTCAGTTGAATGCTTATTGTTCATGATTTCACGTAGAGGAGGTAATTGATAAAATGGGGAAGATGTAGTTTCTATATTACAAGGAAGTTGAGCAATAGGAGGTAAATAAATAATGTTTGATGACGAACAAGTGGAAAGAGTTGGAGAGGACGTCATTGAAGGTGAAGGAGGGGTATTATCAGAAACATCATGATTTATAGGATTGCTATTGTTGTTATTAGATGATTGAGAAGAAGAAGAATTTTTACATTTGTATAATGAAGATTGCCATCTACCAAAATGTACAACAGTATCAGAAGCATATGATGGTGGAGACAAAACTTCTTTTTTTAAAGGTTGATGACAAATACTTGTATTATCGTACTTTCGTTTACGTGCTACAACGACGTTGGTCCCACTACAAACCATAAAATTGAATTTTTACTCTTTTTAGATATAATGTATAAATATAAAACTATTTACCTTTTCTTTCTACTGGTTGCTGTTGTTGCTGAATTAGTTGATAATTGATGGTTTTTCCTTACTCTTATTTTTACACCTTGATCTGAAAATGTACGAGACAAAAATGTAGATTCAATAGGGCCTGGGTATTGTTTTGTTGTGTAGACCATAAATGAGTTGGATAAAGTATTCTTGCGATTTTCAACTATGCCACTATTTATATTTATATATCAATTCAAAAGTTACACATAAATAATTTATAAATTTGTACACATACTCTATCATTTCAAAAAGACTAAAATAAAGTCGAAAATAGCCTTGCTTTTTTACTGCTAAATCACCAAATACGAAAAAGCCGCCATCTGTGTTATCAATATCTCTTAGTCTATAAAGTGAAGATACTGTAGCACCTGATAAATATTCTTTCGTGGGTAATGGGCATGTTGTATCTGAATTTTCTGCGTGAACAATATTAACCATAACAAAATAAAATGGACTTTGTAATGATTGTCTATTTACAAAATGATTATTATAATTTGCCCTAGTTTGGGATTTTTTTTTTCTTTTTTTTTTTTTTTTTTTTTTTTTTTTTTTTTTACTTTTTCTCTTCATTTGAAAAATTGATCCATTGCATTTGTAAAATAGGTGGTGGTTCTATTGATCTTTTATCTCTTTCATTTGGTACGCTAATTTTTGCTCTTGTTGGTTGTTGTCTTAATATAATATCATAATCCCTGAAATACGTATTAAAAATTATTAATGATATTTATCAATAATTTGTATTTTTAAGCTAACCTATTATTGGATAATTGAGATAATGATGAATCCATAAATCTATAAGAACAAGACATGACAACAATAATAATAAAAGACAGAAAAAAGAAAAAGAAAAAAAGAAGAAAAGATATCCTCTCAAAAAACTCATTATTGTATTTATACACTTATTTGCGGGAAAGTTCTTTCCCGATGATTATATGGTAAATTTATTACTTTTTAGGAATTTAGGTAACCCTTATTAATCTTAAAAAGTGTAAATTTACCACGAAAGGAAGCTCGCCAAGGGAACAAGATATTACAAACAGAACCCGGGAAATATATTATAAAATTGATAAAATGACGTTAGTGATATGTGACTCAAATGACTCCATCTTGGAGTATACTTCATGTCGCCGACACCAAGCACGCTTTTATTCTCTTCTCTTTCTTAATATATTTTTACATTATAATGTCTTGGGTTCAAAAAGAAATTCGCTTAAATGAACGTAGAAGAGGTATTTTACCTGTAAAATTTCTTTAAAATTAATTATTTATTTTGCTTTTTAGGTTGTCATTTAGTTCATAAAGAGATTGTCGGTCAACTGCCCGAGTTGAAAAACTTTAAAGTGGGTATGGCTAATGTATTTTGTAAGTTTATAATTTAAAATGTTACACTATTGTTTATCAATGTAGTAATAAAGCAGAATAAAAAAAAACCAACTTATTTTTTTTTTTTTTTTTATTTGTATATAAAGTACAACATACTTCTGCTTCCTTGATGATCAATGAAAATTATGATTCTGATGTTCAAAAAGATATGGAAATGGGTTTAAATAAAATTGTACCAGAAACATTTCCTTACATTCATACAGCAGAAGGTTCTGATGATATGGTAAGCTAATGCATTTCAAAATATTTTCATTTTTATTTAAAAGTAATTTTTATAGCCTGGACATTTAAAATCCGGAATTGTTGGTGTTTCCTTGAATATTCCAATCACCAATGGCAAATTTAATTTAGGCACTTGGCAAGGGCAAGTACTTTTATGAATAATATATCCGTTTCCATGGCTTTTATGTAAATAATACGTTTTTATTTTTTTTTATTTTTAGAATCTATTTGTGTGAGCACCGTAATTCTGGTGGATCTCGTCGTGTTGTTGTAACTTTACAAGGTCAAAATAAATAAATTTATTGAGGATTTAATTTTTGTATTAATGTATCTAATATTGCTTTTTCATCTTTTGTTAATGAAATATCTGAAGAATGAATTAAGGAATTTGTAGTTAATAATATATATTTGGTATCTGAATTTTGAGCACGCTTTTGTAATGTGGTAATGGCTTGATCTACTACCATATGGTGTTTTTCATACGTTGTGACAGAAGAAGATGAGGAAGGGGAAAAACTTTTGTGGTATTTTTGTGCAACTTTATCGTTATCATTATCATTATCATTATCTTTTGATGCATTGATTCTACCCTCTTCGGCTTCTGTCAAATTATCAAGTACAACATCTTCAGGTCCATGTGGTGAATGCGGAATAGATAAAACTGCAGCGAGTTCATTTGAATTCACTTTGGTTGGTAATTCATTTGGCGCCCACCAATATAATGGATATTTTCTTTCAATATTATTAATCAAACATGCAACTGCGACTTGAATTATTGAAGATAAGGCTACTACACCAATATAAAACCATTTTATTTCAAGAATAGCGGTTGTTACTGCAGGGATTAAGGCTGTTGCACCACCTGGAGGATGAACACATTTAGTTACTTGCATCACTACTAACGATAAAGCCATAGCTGTAGCACCGGCAACCCATTGCACAACAATGAATTGTCCATCTGATGCCCAGTTTTTCTGTATACCCAAGAATAATTGCGATATAATAACACCCACTACAGCACCAATGATTTGACCACCTATAACATTGCGAGGTTGTGCTAAAGGAGATTCGATTACACCATAGATTAAAACTGCTGATGCACCCTAATTTAAGCTTAGTTTACATGTTTTGTTTGAAGTGTGAAATAAACATTTATACTTACAAAAGATGCTATAATCATGGGTGTGTGATGCGTTTGAAATGATGGACCATAAGCAAATATTATTTCTAATACTGCAATACCAATCCAAGCAGCAATGAAACCCCACAAATATATTCTCCAAATAGGTAAATTTTTAACAACATGATTTGGTTTTCTATAACCAAGAAAATGCGATAAGATATATGGTAGTTTTTTAATAAACATTTTTTTAACGAGGAGAAAGAAAAAGTTTTTTTCACAGATTTGTTTGTTGAATATAAATAGTAATTTGAGGAAGGACAAAATATATCCTTTTCTTAAACCACTCTATATTTTTTTATTTTTATTTTTTATGATGCTTTTTATTACGGCGGCGATGTTTGTTTTTTCTATGTTTATTGGAGGAAACAACTTTTTCCCATTGAGTTTTCTTGACTTGATCCAACTCCTCCAACATGTGTTCACATTTCTTTACAAGACTCTTTCTTTTTAAGCGAACATCTTCATCTCCAAGGGAATCAATAGAATCTAATTTAAGCATAACTCTCATGATTTCATCCTCAGAACCAAGGAATTGTCTATTAGCATCAGTAGATGCAGTCAACAATAATGTACCTTCCTGCTGTCTAGTAAAACTTAGATTCGCAGAGTGTAACAGTACCTGATTCCAACGTTTGACAAGATCACTGTTATTAGACAATTGGTCAGAGATATGATCTAATTCTTCAAGTGCTTTCTTCTTGCGTGGATCTGCAGGTGTTTCTTGATTTTGTTGCTCAGCAGCGATCGTATCAACGAAATGAGAATCATCTTTGATTGATACATTATCGAGTGGCGTATTTGGCATGTTTTCGAGTGTAGGTGTAGGTTCTGCTTCTGTGAGAATATGTTGAGGTAAGAATGCCTTTTTTGTCTTTTCCTTAGATTTTTCGGTTTCATCATCCTTGTTTTCATTTGTAGTAGTAGTAATAGTAGGAGGTGGAGGTGTAGCTTCCCTCAAAGGCTCTTTTGTAAAAGACTGAATAGGAGCATCATATTTGTTATATTGCTCACCCACTAGTACAGGCTCTGCAGCTAATTTCTGGATTAAATCTTGCAATGTAATCACATGATCCTGTAAAGGAGGCAATGCTTTAATTTGATCATTATCTGATAAAGATGCAGGGCTACCAACAGATTCTGTTTCTTGTTGCTCATTAGATTCTGAATTTTGCTCATTAGATTCTGAGCTTTGCTCATTAGATTCTGAATTTTGTTCTTTTCCTGCTCCTAATACTTGATCATGTTCAGAGGAGAAGAATGCAGTTCTAGGGGTCTCGGAGTCGGCCTTTTGTTCATTGAGGTATTTCCAAACCTCCGCCATTGATTGTTGTTCATCTTTCGATTTGTTATTATTAATAACATTAACATTTGTGGCGGTTTCAGATTCTAGGTCCTCCGCTGTTATATCTTGTTCTGGATGCTGTAGATTGAATATTTGCTTCAATAAATTAGCCAATTGTTGAGAATGATACTCTGAATAACCTTCATCATCTTCATCATCATCATCAGTTTTATCTTCAATTGCCTGCTCTTTTTGTTCATTCACTTGTTGATTTTGTAATTGTTGTACTAAAGCCTCTTGTCTTTTAGCATCAACAAATTGTTGCCAAAGCAAATTAACGCGTCTTTGTTCTAAAGCTGCAGCTATACATTGACGATAATATCTTTCTTCTTCTTCCTGTAATACAGCTCGAATAAGAGCTTGACGACGATATTCCTCTAAATAAGCTTGGATTTGAGCAGCACGTTGACGTCTGTATTGATCCTTGAGATATTGTAAAGTTAATATAGCATGTTCAAGACGTTTCTTTTCAAGTTGAGATTCGTGTGCTGCTTGAGGGTTAATTGCACGACGAAATTTGATAGCATGGGGATGAAGGTTGCCAGGATGAATGTGAGGTTTGTTTTGTTGATAACAAGCTTCAATATGTTTATCACATTCTCCTTGCTCGTGATTAAGCAACGATTGGAGTTGAAGAAAATCATCCAATGTTAAATTATCTTCTGATATTACTATGGTAGACATATTTTTTTATTTAGTTTAATAAAAGATAGAAAAAAGGGTTAAAGAATAATATTATTACTCGGTTCTTTTTTTAGTTGTGCAAAAATATGTTTTGTCATGCAATAAATAAAATTTTCATTTGCATTTTTGTCTTTCATTTCAAGATGAACCTTCTTTAATTTACTTATTTGTTCTATTTTATTCTATTCGATTGCAATGAATATCAATGATTTATGACGATATATCTATTTAATTTCGATTATCATTATGTAAATCTATATAAATGTAGTTACATATCGTAGTTAGTTACACAAAGACGTCATGGCCAACACCTTCGGAATTATTACGCACATTCTTCAGTTTTAGATATACTCACACATGGTAAGTCAATCAGAATGCCTTCTGGTAGAATATTCATAATCTACATTCATTGTATATAAATTGCTCTTTGTTGTGCAAGAGAAGCTTATCGATTCAGAGCGATAATTTATAAATGCAATCCATGAAACTGCAAAAATCTACAACAAAATCCATATGACATATACCTTTTTATTACTATATGAAAACTTAAGTTGCATCTGAACTATAATATATGTACCTTTCATTTATGATTTGTGAGCTGTATCATTAGGTTCTATATTTACTTTCTCAAAAAGATAAACCAGAATAGACACATATAGTTTTGTTATACAGTTTATACTTTTCAATCTCCCATACTTCAACTGAAATCATGAAAAAAGTAGCAAGTTTGTATGGCATAGGGTATAATACATATTTGTACAATAAAAAAAGCCGTTTTACTCATCATGGTTCCATCTCCCCCCCCCCTTTAGCACACCGAGGGTATTTTTGCAAAGAGTTGAATTTTTTTTCTCTCAGTACACTGAGGGGAAATTTACAAAAGATTAAACTATTTAAAAGTAGCTTTTTTACTTATTTTTACTTTGTTTTATGAAGTTTTATGGGTTTGGGGCAAACTATGTTATTTTTATATTAGAACTATATGATAATCTATTGTTATTATGCTCAAAATATACTACAGCTGTTTTCCATTTGGCTAAATTAAATATCTCTCTGTTGTGGATTCTCTGGAAGCAAGTAAATCAACCATGCCGTACTTCAATGCAAGGTTATTATCTCAAATTTTAGGGCCAACTTGAAACTTTTAGTTTGGAACAATTTTTTTTTTTTTTTACTCTTCAATGCTCTCTTTGTTAATACCTGGTAATGAACATTTAAAATATTTTAATACAATTGTAATTTCATAGTAAAAACTATATTCTTTAATATCAGATTATTTACATTACATTTTATATTTAAATAAAAAGTTGTTTAAAAAGACCAACATTACTTTTTGAGTCATATCTTATGAATTACATTTAGAGAATGCTCTCTTTCATTATGTATGCACTTGTAGTATCTTATAAGCTGTATTTTTAACATGCTGTCCATGTGAGCTTTTTGTTTTTTTTTTTTTTTGTGAGCGTATTTTTTCAAATAACTTCACATGTATCAATTGGGAATTATAAACAAGCTTTAAAATACTTTCTCACTGGAATATAAAAGGGAATTTAATATTAGTTGAATGTGAAAAAAGAATATTTGAGTCATATAAATAAGTAATTGATGCATGAAATACAATATGTGAAAAAGTCAAAGTAAGCAACTGTATCTACTAATACAAATATATCGAATATTGTATAGAAAAAGAAATGTCTACACAAAAGAAAAAGATTTACAGAACAAATAAGCCAAATTAATTATAATAAACTCGTACTTTCAGGTAATTAACAATTATGAAACGAAGTATCTATGAGCACAAATAGGTAACTAATAAAACAATACCACCAGCCAACTACGTAACCCTAATACGGATAGATATTTCACAACAAATCAGTTGCTCTATACTTATACATTTAACATTGTCACAGCTAAAAATAAGTCTTAATTGACCAAGGCTGGTTACTATAGTGATTGTTGTTAAATTTGAAAAAGAAGATCAATGCACTGCTTAAATATTTAATCTCAATTTTAAGCACAATATATTTCAACAAAACATTAAGATACGGCAATGTCGCTAGAGCTTCAAAAATAGTTGTTTGATCATTTTCTATTACATATTTCAGTTTCAAATGATCCGGAGAACTTTTTTTTTAAATGTCAAAAATCGGCATAATTTGGTATACTTTTATTGAATAGAATGACAGGAAGACGAGACTGGTTTGTATATTTGAATTCATATAGTAGTGCTCATCTGTAAATGTCTATTTTATTTTGTCTCATCAAAAGATACTGATTTTTCGCCGAGAAAATTGAGAAAGAATAATGGATTGATTTTGATGAAAAAACCTGTACATTTTTTCCTTGTGAATACCCATCTTTCCAAATCGGGAAAACAAAAAAGTGATGAAAAAATTGAATATCTTTACGGGAAACAGGACTACAGCTGCAAATAAGTACTCTACCTGTAAATAATTTTGTTGTGCATCATGTGAAAATAAAATATATCAGGAATGCATTTGAAAGATGCATACTTTTTGAGCAAAAACCGTTAAAATTTAACATTCAATTTACTAGGAATTTTGTAAAAAAAAAAGTTTCAAAAACTATACAGGTTAATTTAAAAATTAAAAATTAAGTCTAAAACATTTAATACTCAAAGTCAACTTACTATGCATTTTTGTGAGTTATTAAACGTTTTGGTATTTTCATGGATCTTTTATCCATTTGGATTCTTTTTGAATTTAAGCTCAATCAGGTATAAATATCACTGCTTATATAATTTTATAATAATCAATTTCAAAATTGGAGCGTGCCCTCGTTTCAATAGATGATCAAGAAATAGAAAATGCAATGATTTACTTGAGATGCTACAGAATATTTCCAAAAGACTCATTTCTATTTATCTTGATTTTTTTTTTTCAATTAATATGAGGGCATCAAAAGTGAAACATTGGGGTTTTCCCCTTCCTCCCACTTAAAAAACTCAACCTGGGGTGTCAAATATATATAGTAAATATGAAGCTGTGTACCATTCAGATTATTTATGCTAATTATCATTCTTTTTTGCAATAGATGTTACTGTTATTAAATGTATATATGTTTATTTGAAGTTGTAAATTTTGATTTTTGATGGCCCTTTTCCGATTTTTAGTTTGAGGCGAGATATGGTGGCAAGATTTAGAAATTGAAATCGGTTCATAAAATATTATCAAATTTTAACTATATTTTTAATTAAAGTATATTCATTTTCTGGAACTATAGACGATATGAAGCAAATTTCGCATAAATTTATGCCAATCTTGTTGTGTATTGTGTGATGCAATTTAGTGTTTCTTGAGTAATTCTAGGGATTTTGTCCCTCTAAGCATGTGCAAAAAGGGAGCTCGGTCAGAGAATTATAACTACCTTCAACATAGTGATTGTAAGATGTGAAAAGGGCTATATAATGTTATATTTACAGTTTTGAGCATTTTGTGCCAAAAATATGCAATTTATAAAATCAAGTTTATTTGCTGTAAATAATTAGGTTTGTCTTTATATAAACGCATATCATAACTGGATTATTTACTGGTTGCCTGTTTGCATTCAGTGTAACTTCAAATTTGGTTTTAGAAGTAAATAATTGGATAAAGCATAGCTTAAATGTTAAAAATGGGTCTGTGTTATACATTTAAAGAAAAGCCATTAGTAATTTTATGTGAATATCGCGATAAAGTTTTATTGTTTAATGTTTTTTTCAACTGCTTCGAAGACTTTATTAAAACACCAAAGTCTTTAAAAATCAAATATTGACTCATAGGCTGTCTAGTTCTCCCCCCCCCCCTTTTTTTTTTATTAAAGATAAACAATTTTCTAAAAAGGAAAAGGGGATCGATGGTAAATTCCATTGTGTAAATTCACTTTTTAATTTTAGTAGCTGATACTATCCCTGTTGTTGTATCTGTGATATTTTAGTAATGAAGTTAGATAAAAATATAAGAATATTAGATTTGTTATTAAAACTAAAGCTCGTGATGGAAGTTTACTCGATATCAACGAGATGAAAATATAAGGAATTGATTTTATACTTGCTCCCAAGGTTTGGTTTGGTGTTAAAAATACTAAAATATACAAGAATAGCCAATTTCAAGGTATCATATAGCATATAGCATATAGTACGCACGTAATTCTTATATGTAAACGAAATAAATATAAATTAAATTGGCTTATAACATTAGTGTGCTAAAATTATGATGAGAGACGGTACAATGTACGAGAGCAATACTATCTTTTGCTCTGCCTCATCTGTGTATACAGTTTATAGTATTTTGATAAAAAAAAATAGATTCCGGTTACCAAAGCTTATCCGTTAAAAAAATGTTATAAATTTAGGTAATAATTAACTCCAATTAGAATACCTGATATTGGGTTCTCCAAATATAGGCTGGTACTTTAATTAAATCGAAGTGCCAAGTATTCTTTTCAGTTAGGAACCTAAATGAGGCGCAAACGTATGTATATTTGGTGTCGCATTATTAATTGATTTAAAATTGTATGACACAAATGTATTAGTAAAATAAATAATATTTTGAACGAATAGATTATGAATATGTTCATGCGTTTCTCAACATGTTAATGCTTATTGAAATAATTTAGATATTGAGGGTTATCTGATCATCGAAAACAAGAGCATGTTACATTCTTACTACCATCGTAGTATTGTGTCACGAATATAACATCCAATCAGACTATTTCCAAATAAGCTAAAAAACTTTTTATATTTATAATATGATGAGATGGATAAATGCAACTTGATTTGAATTAGGGGAGGGGTATATCTCAATACAAATATTTAAATATAAGTACCTCGATGTAATAGGCTGAAACTTCACATTTAATCGAGTCGTTAACCTTAATATAATTATATCAGTAAGGCATGACACATGTCGACAATATGAACCGCTCATGGTTATGAGCGGGATAAGAGGGGTTGGGCTAGCAGCTTTTTTTAACATGGGTTGCCCTATTTATAAGATTAAATATGTGTGGATATAATTGATGGATCGGAGGGATAAATCGGTTGTACATGCATGAAATGAATAACAGACAAGATTCAACTTGTTTGTGCGTCATGAGCAACTTACTACTGTACAAAATGTTACTTATAAAGACAATTTCTTCCCGCATCTCAGAAAAACGATCTACTTTTTTTTTTTTACTTGTTTATTTTGTTTACTTTCTTTTCTTACATATTCAATACAATGCCTTCTTTAGAACCTCAAAATATACCAGTAAAAAAAGGCTCTTTCTGGCAATCAGGATCAAGCATTAAAAAAGTTGAAACTCAAGAGGGAAGCTTAAAAAAGAAGAAAAACCGACTTCCAACTACATCATTTATTGACACACTCACATTGAAGAGTAAATCTGTTAGTTTATCATTACCAACATCACCCGCTACACCAACAGATATGATTAAATTATCTACAGTTAATAATTATGGTATTTATATGCCTCCTTCGCCATCAGATGATGATAAATTTGAACATTATTTTGATTTTCAACAACATCAATATCAAGACAATTTTCATATACCATGTAGTGACAAAAAATTTATTATGTGTACCGAAAAAGGAAGTTTATTTACCCCTTCTACAAGGCTTTAGAGTCTTCTTCTCTTTTTATTAGCGGCCATTAATCGTTTTCTTTCCTCTTGCTCTAATAACTGTAACTTTTGTCTTTTTCTTTCTTCTAATTCTTCATTTGTCTATTTAAAAAAAAAAAATTAATAAAAAAAAAAGGGAAAAATATAAAAATAAACATTTCTAGTTAGATTAGGTGATACTACTGACCATAATGTGAATTTCTTCTTTTTGGCTTTGAGATTCTGGTTCATCTAGGGGCATCTGTGTAACTGTTGCAGCTAGAGTATCTAAAATGCGTATATTTTCGATGATCAATTATAAAAACAAATATTTCCCTGTTTTCGTTTGTGCATCTTACTTTTATCATTTATTAATTCAGAAATGTAACTCAAAGATGTAGTGGAATACATGGATGCTGATGCTTTTGCCTATCAATAAATACTTTATAAGAAATCAACAAAAGTTATTTTTTCTCTTCAGCTTTACCATTTTTAATTTGATTTGATTTTCATCTATTTTTTTTTTTTATTTATTTATTATTATTATTATTATCTTCATTTCAAACGCATAAACATAATTCATAATGAAGAAATAGGGTTACCTGACATATTTTCGGTAAAATAATTAACAATCGCTTGGCTTGGTTGTATAAAATGATCATAAATCACTTGCGGGCCACTCAATTCATCATCATTTTTGGTCTCTTGATCAAGTAATTCACAATTAAATATCCAAGAAAGGGTATTTATTCTGTTTTGTATTTGGCTACTGCTAGGTTTACTGTGTAAATTGAGTTTATCAGCCTCTTTTTTTATACTACAACGTGAGATACTATCAAGAAATAGTTGTTTTAATCGAATCAGCATTGCCATTGCCTCTTTTTCTGATTCAATATCAATGTTTTGTACTTTGGCATTTAGTTGAATACGCTTATAATCTCCATGTTCAAACCAAACCAAACATAAATCAGTAACTAAAATCATATATTCATCCTCTTCAAAAATGTATTTAATATAATATGTTTTATTTTCGACTCTACGAATGATCCAAGGCACATTTAACAGTTTTTTATGATATAAATTATCGAGTAGCATTTGCTTTTTTTTTTTGTTTTGTTTTTTTTAAGATACTCAAAGAGGGAAAGCTTTCAAGCTTCCTTTTCCTTTTCAACTACATTCGTGACTTATTGTTTCTTACTGATCTTTAATGAGAAATCAACATGAGGAACACCTTGAGTAATAGTACTCATACTAAGCACATCAATATCTATATATATATATATATATATATATATATATATTAATTTGTTAAAATAACCAATTAACTTGTAAAAAAATATATATTTACCTTCACAGAAATAACCAGCGCATGTTTCATAAGTAATTCCACCACTACTTTCAATCAAAAAGTGATTCTTTCCCTTTGCAGCCCAACGTTCCTTAATACTTTTTGCAGCAGACTTCAAACCTTCACCAGTAAAGTTATCCAACATGACAATATCAGCTCCTGCAGCAATAGCTTCATCTGCTTCTTCCTCGGATTGACATTCAACCTCAATCTTAAGAGCGAAACCACAAACGCTACGAGCATTTTGAACGGCCTTTGTAATTGATCCTATTATATTTTAACATTAATTTTCTCACGAACGGAAAGAATTGTCATATAATATATTTACCTGAACTCCAAATATGATTATCCTTGAGCATAACCATAGAAGAAAGATCCATACGATGAGTATCTAAACCACCTACAAGAACACCATATTTTTCAACTAATCTAAAACCTAATACAAGATGTTTAGTCATTGTCATATGTTATCAAATCTCAGATGATAAAATAAGTAAAAAATATACCTGGGGTAGTTTTGCGGGTAGCAGCAATAACACCCTTAAATCCTTTTGCCTTTTGTAAATCAGAGACCATACGAGCTCTATCATATATATATATATATATATATATATATAATGCAATTAGTAATGATACCATAGTAGGAGGTTTAATCTATTGTGGTTTATGTTCATTATTATTACCTTAAAGCAATACCACTACAGCGAGAAATGATGTTTAAAGCAGTACGTTCGCCCAACAAGATATTGCGAGCACAACCATAAACTCTAGCAATCTCTTGTTTGCCATCAGGCTTAAGCCAATCACCTTCCCTACATGCCCATTCAACTCTAATTATACATGATGAAATTAGTTTCTCGAGGGGAAAATCAATCAGCTGATAAATATAAAATTAAGATTATACCTGCAGTTAAGCTGTTTGAATACTTCATCAAAAAATGGCACACCAGCAACTACACCTTCGGCCTTGCAGTAAAGAATGGCTACTTGTTCATCTTCACCAACGACATATCCTCCATAATCAAAAGATGGGACATCTTCAGCGAGATAATCAGCTATAAGTTGTTTATAGTTGGTTGCGAGTAAGTGTGCGTATTGTGCCATTTCAATTGGATAAAGAGTGATGAAAAAGAAGAAGAAAAAGAGCTATAGTTTGACTTTTTACTTTCAATATAATCAAAAGGGCGGGGTTCCTCCTTTTCTCCTTTGGTCGCTCGAGTCACATCTACACTTCATCTTCGGGCATTTAAAGGCATCTCCACATTTGCATCCATGATTATTCATATCACTCAACATTAATATAGGTATGAAACAAGTGACCTAAAAAGACAACTTTTGATATTAAGCCTCTTTATATGCATATAAAAAAGTAACACAAAGGCTATTATTGAGATAAAAATCAACATTGATAGTTGTTACTCATCAATAATGTAATATGAATTGCCAAATGGACAAATTGGGCCACCATCCTGCCGTTGTGTGCTGTGGATCACAAGCGGGGTTTTATTCGCGCTCGTATCAGTAAAAACCCACAAAATTTCAAATTAATACACCATCTAAACCCCTTGGTAAATAACTGTGCAATTGAGATATTGTAACATAAAAACTATCATCAACATTATGACACTTTAGAGTATGTAATTCTGGTGATCAATATATATGTTTAATTTTAAAACCCTGAGAAACAATCCTTTAAAAAATGTTTGGATGATTTTTTAAAGACCCGATTTTTAGTATCACCATTATTTTCGTTAGGCATTTTTGCTTTAAGCGAAATGTAGTAATTTGACAGAACTTTTGAAGCTATACATCGGTAGTCCAATCCTTTAACTGTATACAATAAACTGTGAAAAAGTCAAAGCAAAACGTGTCAATCTTTGTGCAAAAATTAGAGTAAAAAAAAAAAGGTGATTTTTACTATATAAAACATCTCAATGAAACTACAGTATTAAATGAGCAGCAATGTAATGTCAATTCTAAATTTAATACATGGGATTTACAAACGAACAAAAGAGGTCCCATGATTTTTGTACTTTACAACTTTACTGTGGTGAAAATCCAGAAAAGGAGGAGACAACATGTTACCTGTAGTACAAATAGTACAACATGACAATTCGATTTGAATAAGAAAAAAAAAAAAAAAAAAAAGTCTGTGTATTAATTACACCATTACTGCTTAACTTTTACAAATAGGCAAGTATTGTCTGCCTTGACCATATCTTGTTGGATAATCTAATTTTTTGTTTGTTTGTATTTAAATATTTTTCATCTCTCTCTCCCTCTCTCTTTCTTTCCTTTCTTTTTCGCTTTTTTTTTTTTTTTTTCTTTATCCCTTTGGATTTCTTAAACTTGCCCCTTTCACCTTTATTTTTCGATACACAAATAAAAAAAAAAAAAAAAAGAACCCCTTAAACTTTCTTTGTTCTCTAGTTTATCCAAGAAAAAAATTGGTTTTTTTTTTATCCTTTTATAAAAGATGACTACCAACGAACTTACTATATTAATACAGTCTTTGCAAGAGCAAATAAAACAAGGACAAGAAATCGAAAATGAGGTTTGATTTTTATATAAATTCCATAAAAAAGATTTAATATTGACTATATAAAATAGCTTCGACATGATATAGATAATCAATCAAGACAACAAAAAGCATTGAATAATGATAATGATTATTTAAGACAAGTAAGGTCTCTCGTGGTTTTTAATAAAAAAAGGGAATTTTCTAATACAACTTTATAATATAGAAATTAGCTGCTATTCAATTAGACAATTCAAATTATGGCAACACCCAAGCACGCCTTGAAACTCAATTATATGCTCAGGAACAAGACATGAGTAGATTGAGAAAAGAGATTCAACAACTAACAAAATCAAAGAAAGATGTTGAAAAAAAGCTAAATTCTGAAGTAAGGGAAAACTAATGTAGCACAAAAGCATTTTCTTGTGTAAATTAAAATTTTACATGTTTACTTTAGTTGCAAGATTATGAAAATGATAAATCAATGTGGCAACAAAGAGAAGCAGATCTATATAATCAAATTAGATCTCTTAGTATCAATAATCTAGGTGAACCACGTACACCACGTACGCCTAGAAGACGTAGTGTAACTGCAAATACATTAGGTATTATGAGTCCATTTACAAGTGGCCTAGTTGATATTGGTGAAAATCAATCAGATACAACTTCAAATGACAATGATGGTAATACATTATCAGTATTAGATGAAAGACCAACTCCAAAATTAGCTGCAATTGATTCTTCTTATGCTCGGGAAACTAAAATTGCTCAAAGAACCATTAAAGCACAAGACAAAATGATTTTCGATTTGAAAAGTGAGGTTGAGAAATTGAAATCAGTTATTCAAGAACAACAAAATGAATCGCAAACTCAATCGCTTCATGCATCTCATTTACAACATGAAGTTGCTAGTATAAAAGAAGTAAATCGAGGTTTAATGGAAGAGAATGAGAGTTATCAAATTTTGCTACATGAAAAGACCATTAACGGTGAATTCATGATGAATCCAATTATGCAGGTAAAATTTCAATTTCTAACAATTATATTGCTGTAAATATAAATATATACTAACTAAATACCTAAATAACAGGTGGATGATAACCCGGCTATGAGAGAATCGATTAGTACCTCTAGCAATAATCAAGGCTTGAATCTAGCTGCTGAATTAGCTTCATCTATACCAGATTGGAATAATCGAAAAGAAAGTGAATCAGATCAAACAATTCAGAGTAAGATAAAAACATATACAAAGATATACGGTTAGCTCAGGCCTTTTTCATGTAGAATTAAATGAAGAAAACAAGACGCTTCAAGACACAAATCGTGCTCTTCAACTGTACATGAATAAGATTTTAATGAAGATTATTAATAATAAACAGCTGGAAGATGTACTTAGCATTGATCAACCCTCAAAATCAACAAATCATCAATCATCTGATGCTGTAAACAATAAAAGTTCAGCAGAAGGAGGAGGAATAGGAGGCTCAGCAGGAACAAATGGAAGTAGAGGAGGAGTAGCACCAGCACCTACAAAAACTGTATCAACTGTTGCTTCAGCCACAAATGGATCAGCATCTAAATCACCTTCTTCAAACAATCGTCAACGTCGTAGAACTATTTCATATTGGGGTAATAAAGCGCCTCCCCCACCACCTAGTAAATCTGCTTCACAACAGGAAATCGATGGATTAGAAACAAAGGAAGAAAAACGCAGACATTCATCTATTGTACAAAAAGCAACTCCACCACAACCTGAAAGATCCATGTCTACTACTACAACAGGTAGCAACAGCAGTACAAATGGTGGTTGGGCTAAAGCATTGCGTAGAATGAGTGGCATTGGTTGGGCTACTGTCAAGGAAGAACCTGTTTCTTCCTCTCCAGCTCCTGCTATTGTAAGTAATGATAGTGCTGTAGGCTCTTTGAGTGAAGATGAGAATGTTGAGAATGCATCAAGAAAATCATCTGGATCTTCTACTCCTTCAATTCGACGCAGTAATGAATTGGGCACACTTTCTGAGGAATAAGCACATTATTTTTTTCCTCGCTCTTTATCACATATACACACACACATATATATATATATATATATATATATATTATTTTATATTTCTCAATATCACACAAACAATCTGTCTCTGTCTTATTCCCTTTCTTTATATATCTTCTCTTTTTTTTTTTTTTTTTTTTTAAACCATCATTTTGCATGATTTCTTCTTTTTTTTATTTTTTTCTAAAAAAAGTAATTTTGCATTATGAAAAAAAAAAAAAAAAAAAAAAAAAAAAAAAAACTGAATAAAATTTATCTGGTATATTACACAAATCCAAATACTATACATGTATAAACTGACGCTGTCAATTATCATTGTACACCATCTATTTTCTAATTACAAAAGTCATGATGATCATAAAAAATTGATTAATTCAATCTAGCAGTAGCTTTTTATTTGTTGCAAACGAATTCAAAAAGTTTTACTTTGCTTTTATTATTTCAAAAAAAAAAAAAAAAAAAAAATGCCAATGTTAGCGTATAACTAATAAACTATACGTTAGTAATTTTGCTATCTTGTTATTAGTTTTGATACTGTTTAAACAAGGCTTTATTCCTATAGTTTCAATGATGGTGGTGATAAAACAAAATTTAAATACTGGTTGGAAAAAAATAATTTCCAATTTTTAAAAAATGCATTTTTTTGGATTTCGATTTTACTTTTTTGTAAATTTCTCAAATTATCATTATACAAATTTCTAAAGCTTACTAAACGTATTAACACATAATTTGATTGCACATCGAATGGTACTATTAGTTTTTTGGCTGTTTTTAACTTAAAAGCACCATATTAAAAAGCCTCCTAATTTTTTTAATTTAGCGATTTTAAGCGATTTTCCTTTGTATTTGTAAGGGTTTTGCAGGTTAGTTTCAATAGAATTTTCATGATTCAAAAAAATAAACAAATAATATAGCTAGTAATTATGCATTATAAGAAATATTTTTGAGCAATTTTGAGCTTCAGAAAACGGCTAAAAAAAAGTGCCTAAAATATCCTTTGGATATGTATTTTTAGGTGGTTTTGGTGAAAATGACAGTAATTAAGTGTATTTTTCGAGTCGAATGAATGATTAAAACCATTCAAGACGTTAATTGAGCAAAAATCAAAGCACTAAGGCTATATACTACCAAAAAAAACTAGAACTATAACTTATCTGATGAAGATTTTAAAGTAGAACACGAGGAAATTTGCTGATTTTGTAAGGATTTCTTGTGGTAACTTTTCGCTATTATATGGTAAAACGGGAGTAAAAGTAGACTATTTATGCAATATGCATGTTATTTTTGATATCTTATAACATCTTCGGTTGTTGCGAATTGGACTAGATAATTTTCATACACCTGAAATGAGACAATTCAAAAGGAATATTTCCATATTTATCGGTCCTTTATCAACATTTATAAAGGATAGTAACAATTTGATACAAGATTTACGTATCATTAATTTTCAATTTACAGTTCTTTTTTTTTTTTTTTTTTTGATGAAATAACTCTTAAGGATTAAAAGGCACTTTGATGGTGATGATTACAGATATTAAGGAGTGACTAGTGGACCCTTAAATTATAAAAAAAGTTTAAACAACAATTCTTCCCTAGTTTTGCAGCTCCAGAAAGACAAACTAGTAAACCAATCACTTATTTTGATCACTGTTGGAGAATTGGCAAAGATTCGAAAGTGGATTACCGAATTTGATCAGATCTGACTTTGATTTAAGCCGCTTCTGTTCAACAATCATCCAATATTTTTAATATTCTACCGAGAATTTTATGAGGTTACTCAACATATTCTTTTTTTTTTTTTTTTTTTTTGTTTATAATTTAACATTAAAAAAATAGAAAAAGATAGAGGCCTATGACAGTTTCAATATATCTACAACTAGTATTACTACTATTGTTGTCAAACAAGAGAGTACTAGCTACAACATGGCCAATATATAATCAAATATCCTCGCCCTACACTTATCTCGGCGATACACCATACCAAAACATTACATTCAATTCTCCCAACATAACAACAGCCATGCGCATTCAAAGAGATATAGCCATGAATATAACAATCGATCAGCTCATATGGCCTGCATTAGAATTATCAACTGCCTTTTTTGGAAAAGACTTTTCAGCTCAACGAATATCTCAAGTAGATAATGTACTCATAATGGGTTATAAACGACTTGTAGTAGATCTGTATTGGGATCCGATAGATTTAGATTGGCAACTATGTCCATTAAGTACCCATTACAAAGGAACTGTCTTGGCATCAGGGGATTTATCTTTACTAAATGGATATATTTGTGCACCAAAATTCAAGTTTAGCAATTTTTTAGATACAGTGAATGATTATTTAGTATCAACAGAAATGAGTCGATCAGCATTAAAGACAGACCTTGTATTTCTCATCTTGAATTTACATAGTCTTGATTCTTCTTCTTCTACTTCTCCTACAAACGATGCAACTAAAACTGATTCAAATCTCGGCCAAATCATTCAAAAAGCAATTACTCACAATACAGCACTTTTACCTCGTATTTATACACCTTCAAATTTAACCGTCGATCGAACCAACATTAGCGCATCTTTTTATGCGCACGGACGAGAACCTTATTTTCCCATAATTAGACAACAAGCCGCACAAATTGCTTGGCCACAATGGCTATATCTAATTGAGAAAAAAGTTCAACTAATCGTTGGATATGGAACTATCCCTACTACTGGAAATACAACATTTAGACTTACCATGTTTGATAATAATACCATCTTCAGTTCTGAAAGCATAGGTGGATTAATGAATACAACAGACACAAATTGTGCGCAAGATGGTTCCTGGGCTTCTGTAGGTGATGATAAAACGCCATTTTCATATGAGTCTGCTTTAAATCTGGTAAAATTTATTTATAAAATTTGGTTTATAATTGTATTTAACACTATTAGAAAAAAAAGACTGAATGTGGCTATTCACCTTATTTTACGCAATCCAACTATTCAGACTCGTTTTCTATGTATTCTGCAGTTGATAGTGGTCATTTAGCAGATAATGTTTTATCAACTATATGGTCGTGGGATGTAAACGAACCTAAAGATAGTGAAGAACTTCGCTGTGCTGCTATTAAAAAGAGCAATGGTCGTTGGGAAGCAAATGATTGTACAGATAAATATCGTGCTGCTTGTAGAAGAGCAGATAATCCTAGTGCTTGGATTTTGACTGAAAATACCTTGACTTATGATCGATCTCTTTCTTCTTGCCCTGAAAATTATATCTTTGACGCCCCTCGAGTACCACGACAAAACACTATTTTGCTAAATCTCATGGTTGCTGAGAACGTTACAGAGGAAAAAGTATGGATTAATATTAATTTAGCTTACAATGTAAGAGCATGTTGGGTTATTGGAAGATATGGTACATGTTGGTGGTCAAGTGATGTAAGTTTTTCTTTATTTATTTTTTCAATAGAGTTATCAAAGCATAACAATTATTAATTTGTAGTCTGGTGAAGAATATTCATTTTTGATCCGAACATCCATTGTAGGTGGTGTTATTATTTTGATACTGGTTGGCTTCTTTACTTGGGTGAAATGTGCTCGTCTTTGGAGGAACAGAAATTCAAAATCTCGTAAAGCCATGGTAAAAGCTATGCTGGCTAGACGAGAATATGTTACAATTCCTGTAAGTTTAAAAGATGCTTTTTTTTTTTTTATTGATATTCCACTTCTAATTACTCTTCTTTAGGCGTAATTTGTACTTTCAGGTGTTTGAATAATAGATATTATATACCCTTTTTGTTTCCTTTTTTTTTTTTCTACATTAGAATCAACAACATATTACAAAGATTACAACTAATTGAATAATAAAATAAGAATCATTTGAAATTCTCATTTTTATGAGATTTCAAAGATTTATTTGAGTGGATAGTATATTTTAGTTTTATTAAAATGGAAAAAAAAAAGATCAAATATTTCATAGCATCCCAGGTATTTTATAGTATTTTTAGATACAAAGATTTTGTATTGAAAAAATCTCGCGCTTAGACATATGGTTTAAATAAATAAAATAGGTTCTTTTATTATTAAATTGTTATAATATACATTTTTTTAGTGTGTTTGATTGTAATGCTAGAAAGTGGGAATGAATGAGGTTGGTTAAAAAAAAAAGAAGCTACAAATTACTTAAAGCTTAGGTCCAGCAGCCAAAGTTTCAGGAGCAGCCTCATCTTCATAAGTCTTGAAGTTCTCAACGAACATTTGACCAACGTTACGAAGAGAATCATTGAATTCAGCTTCAGTACCGTTCCAGGCAGTCTTGGGGTTCAAGAGTTCAGAAGGAACACCAGCAACAGCCTTAGGGATTTGCAAGTTGAAGATTTCAAGATCCTCAAATTCAGCCTTGGCCAATTCACCATTGTGAATAGAATCCAAGATAGCACGAGTGTACTTGAGAGGGCAACGCTTAGAAGTAGCGGCGGAACCACCAATCCAACCAGTGTTGATCAACCAAGCATCTGCCTTGTGAGTAGACATCTTTTGAGCCAACATGGTAGCATAACGTTGAGGGTGGAGAACCAAGAAAGGAGCACCGAAACAAGCACTGAAAGTAGCTTGAGGCTCAACAATACCATCTTCAGTACCAGGAACTTTGGTAGTATAACCACTGATGAAATGATACATGGCTTGTTCAGCAGTTAACTTAGAGACAGGAGGTAAGACACCGAAAGCATCACAGGTCAACAAGATAATGTTCTTGGGATGAGAACCCATACAAGGTAACTTGGCATTGGGAATATGGTAAATAGGATAAGCACAACGAGTGTTTTCGGTCAAGAAATCATCAGAATAATCAACTTCACGAGTCTCTTCATCCAATACAACATTTTCCAAAATAGCACCAAACTTGATAGCATTAAAAATATCAGGTTCCTTTTCACCAGATAAATCAATACACTTGGCATAACAACCACCTTCAATATTGAAGACACCATCGTCTGACCAACAATGTTCATCATCACCAATCAACTTACGCTTAGGATCAGCAGAAAGAGTGGTCTTACCAGTACCTGATAAGCCAAAGAAGAGAGAAACATCGCCGTCAGGACCTTCATTAGCAGAAGAGTGAAGAGAAAGAACACCAGCCTTGGGCATCAAATAGTGCATAACAGTGAAAATACCCTTCTTCATCTCACCAGCATACTCAGAACCGAGAATGACCATTTCATTACGCTTGAAATTGATAGAGACAGAGGTAGTAGAACTCATACCAGTGGTATAACGATTAGCAGGGAACTCACCAGCGTTGAAAATAGTGAAATCAGGAGTACCAAAGTTCTCAAGTTCTTCCTCAGTAGGACGAATCAACATGTTACGCATAAACAATAAATGGTAAGCACGAGAAGCGACAACACGAACCTTGATACGATACTTGGGGTCCCAACCAGCATAACCATCAAAGACATACAAACGAGGACGAGTATTGAGATAATCAATAGCACGTTCACGGTTAATTAAAAAGACACGTTCACTGATGGGAGTGTTGACAGGACCCCACCAAACATCTTTTTGAGATGATTCTTCCTCAACAATACGCTTGTCCTTGGGAGAACGACCAGTCTTCTTACCGGAATAGGCACAAAGAGCACCAGCAGATGAAATGACGGTACCTTGTTCATAAGTTAATGCTTGTTCGTAAAGGACAGCAACGGAAGGATTACGCATAATGGTAACCTAATAACCATGCATTTAATTCAATTTGTTTGGTTTTTTTAATATTTTCTAATTTTACCTTATCATAATCAATACCAGCAAATTCATGAAGGTCTTCTTCGACCTTAGTGTGAGAGGCAGAGCTGATGGGTCTACCACCAGTGTAAGGAGATCCGGGTCTTGAGGCAACCATTTTTTGTTAGAGATGTAAATATAATTTATTGATGTTAAATCAAAGAACTGAAAAGAACTGAATTTTTGATTCATGTTCTCTATTTATACTTAACAGGAGTTTCTTTCTTTCCTCGGGAAAGTCGGGCTTGTCATGCTGTATTTTGTGATATTTACATTCGTCCAAAACCGGATATAGTGCCAATGTGGTGTATACATATTACCAACTCATTTGAATGTCCGTTCTTTCCGAGTAATTATAGTGTGAAATTTGTAAATTATTAAACACTACTGGAACGGGATATGACGGAAGTGCAAACATGCCCTTACTTGTCCGACTTTCTCCTTTAAGCAAATATCGAGACGATTTCCCTTTTCTTTGAAATCAAAGAATGTTTATCATGTTGACATAGTATACAGTAGTATATAAGTGCACCTCAGAAAAGAAGATTTAAGTGTAGAAGCCCAAGAGAGAAATCAGAAAAAGATTTGAGATCAAAGATGAATCATTTTCCCCACATTTTAATTGATCCAATAACGTCGTTTTTAGAAAATATTCACATATCGTGTGAACTAAATTTCAATTTACGATCTTTTTTTGATCTATGAACACTTTTTTTACTAATTTTCAACGGAACACAATCTCTTAAGTGTATTATGACGTGAATTAGTATGTTGAATATATACTCAATGGGTATATTTGTTATTAAAGAACATTCTTTTTACTTGTAAACAATTGTAAATTATCTGATCTTTTTTTTTTTTTTTTTTTCAACAGTAATTATTGAAAATGTCCATTTATTCTATATGCACTCATAATATATAAGCCAATCAGTGATTTGCTCTAACTGATATACAGTAACATCAGTTGAAGTACACTCTCTTTTTTCCCCTTACGACAATACAACATCTTTCAGTAGTCAGTAATGCAACACAAGAGCATGTTACTCATCTTTAATCGAAAATTGGATTGTGCTATGACTATCTGGGATTTAATAGAAAATCATAATCATCATCTGTGTTTCCCTCGAATTTACAAGTCCAATCGTGTTGGCTAAAATTACTAAAACGCTTTCAACTTCAGTCGGAATGCCCATAACTTTAAAGTTGCTTTCACATGACAACTTTTTTGCCTCGTTTTTTTTAATAGGATGCATATCTATGCATTGTATCATTAAGGAGATTAGATTTGCATTCTTTTCGTATAAAATATCTAAAAGATAGATAATTTTACATACCATGATTATGGATACATGATATCATTTTGTAGAGGAAATAGGCTAGATTTTGATTTTGGGTCAGTGCTCTTGATCCATATTGTAAAAACGAGATATCAAATCATCAGGTTTCTGGGTTTGTAATAGAAAGTTGGTATAAATCATTCAAGCAAAAAGAATAACTTCAGGAAGGGTCGCCCCGAATTGCAAAGAATCATATGAAAGAGACTATAATCTAAATAAAACGATAAATCAACACTAACAGAATAATACTCTGTGCCCCTTTTTTCAACTTGATGGAAATGTTCATGATTAAAATTAGATTTTGACGATTTCCAAGCCAGTATAATTGAGTTTTCAAAATTTCCAGTTTTCAAAAATAGGGCCGTGCTCTCTTTTTCATAACTAACCCCATATTAAATGCTTTTGGGTATATAACCTAAATCCTAACTACTGAAAAATACAGATGAATTAATTGCACAATGTTACTAATTTTTAGGTTAATTTTATATCCCATGAAAGACTCAAAAACATAAAATTCATTTCTTTTTAAAAAAAAAAAAAAAAAAAAAAAAAAAAAAAAAAAACTGGGTCGCATTTTTCATCACTACTCAACTTTTTTATTTCACTAGATAACGCCAAGAAGATATTATATGTAAATGTACCTGAAATATCCAACTTCAATTCAAAACCGCTTATCGAAGAGCAATTTATTTTTAGCAGTTTTTATAACTTTTTCGGTGCTAATGTTACAGATTTTTACAGGTGTTTCACTGCTAGAAATCAAAACCTTTGAGCCTTCATATCTCTACTACAAAAAACTAAGTTATGCTAACACTCTATTATAATACATTTTAGTATAAAAAAGTTTTGAAAACTTTTTTTTTGTTTCATTTATTTGGCATTTTTGTGGTGTATTGCAGAATACTTTGTAAAGAGTACTATGTTCTTGAGATAGTTTGGGCTATTTGAATTAGAAAAAAGTACTTTGTGGTGGATGCTGATGCTACCAATGTACTTTTTAATATTGCTTTTGGCAATACTTAATATGTATTAATTGAAATTAATATTGGACAAGCAGTATTGAGAATATTGAGAGTTTTGCTTTAATTGATTTATTAGAGTAAAGTATTAAAATACTATAAAAAGAATATAACAGATATTTTTGCTAAGGTCTAATATCTGTTTTCACTTGAATATTTATATATGCAATTTACTGAAACAATTTATGAAGCTGCTTTAATGTTATGTATTGTAAATCATTACATATTTATTATATAGAGCAGTATTTTATTAAAAAAATTTCATGCCAATGATCTTGTTTGATTTATCGAGACTTGTTTAAAATAAATTCAACGTAAAAAGTACCGTTTATTATGAGCTTATAGAGAGGGTTTATATACTAATTAGATGAGTGGATTAAATATGAATAATAGTGTAATTAGAATAA